>JANSTT010017553.1:0-16688 GCA_026745375.1 Platyura marginata
TAAGGCAAAAAAGATTGAAAATAAAATTTTCCTTGCAACAAGATTATTTTTATAAAAATATTTCAATAATTAAAGAAATTTTGCGGATTATTGTAGGAATTTCAGAGGTACATCACATAGGCAAAAATAAAACCCACGCTACGTTACTGGGATGAGATGAAATAATTGTATTAAATTTCTTTTGGCTAACGCATTTTTGTTTGTTTGTAATTCGGGGTCGGCAACTTTATAACATTTCCTATATAACAAAAATTGAGGCTAGACGCATCAACTATCAATACATAAATTATTGATGGAACCACAATAATTTACTTTATTTTGATTTGTAGATCAGGCCTTGACTTCATTTTCTTTCGATATCTTTGTGTTATACATTGGAATGATTCCAAAACTGTCAAAATGTTGATTTTTTTTTTATATTGCAATGTTATTGAATTTTTATTTTTTTTTTCTTCTATTCATAATTTGATTAATGCAAATTATAGCCAACAACCTTTAATTTCTAAAAATAGGTATGTATAATGTATGCATAATCTATCAAAACATTTTCATTATAATGATCCTGTTTGAACTACATACTCAACAAAAAAAAAGTATCTCATCCATTATTCAATGACAATTATTTGGATATTTTAGCAAATGGATGAGTTTTTGTGTAGCGTTTAAATTACAATATTAATAGGTACATCTAAGTACATACATATGAACATTATTTGTATATTTTATCGATCCATCATTAATACATATATATGTAGTACCGAATATTGGCCTGGAATTAATGATTACAATATAGCATACCTGGATGTAGTGCCGCCATTATATTGATTGATGGTATTTTTGAATAATTTTTTCAAAAAAAAATTTAAATTAATAAAAACTACGTAGAAGAACTTTTACTAGTCTATAAATCATGATGTGTCTTCATCTTACATTTTTAAATGGATGATCTCCAAACTGTAGTTTTATGAAAAATATATAGAATTTCTTATTTATGGGTTTAGGACATTCATTCCATTCCAATCAAATCAATAAAGTTGTACGAAAATCTTTTCACACCTTTAAAGAGAATAAGAAAAATGTATTTATACAGTACGATAAACCAACTCTATTTTTGGGGCATATCTTTTGTAATAATATACGGGTGATGCTTTTTTTTGGGTTATTTTTTTATTGAAATTAATTGGATCAAATCGCACTTCCAGAAAAACAATGACGTTATTTAAGAGAAATTTAAAAAAAAAATTATTTCATCGTTCCATTGGATAGAATGATCATTTTTAATACGTTTGGGCGTATAAATAACTCAATAAAAATGAAATTTGCAGTTGCGTTGTTGTTCTTTTAGAATCTAAGCCTAGAGGTGAGAAATGGTATGAGAAAATATTTTTTTCATTGAATTTAGTTTTTTTGAATTGATTCGATAGAAATATTGAGTCTAATCCAAATAAATTCCAATCGTAATTGTATGTATTAGAGTTTATTTAACCTTGGAACTATAGGATGAAATTTTATGAACAAAATTCGTTAATTATCTATCAGTAAAGGTACTTAGTGATATTATCAATTTGCTTATTTTTGTGTTTTGGGTTAAGTTAAGACAGACTGGTAACAATACGTTCAGTAAATAAAATTTTTCTCTAAGATATTCATTACAGCGTATAAGTAAACCAAAAATTAAATAAATACACAACACATAAAATAAGTATATTAACAAATAAATAGCTAAGGGGAAAAATATACATAAAATAATAATTAAGCAATTTCATTTAAGTATAGTATACAAACATCAAGCCTCATTATTCATTTTGACTTAAAAGATGCCATCATTTAGTTTTCTTCGAAAGCAAAGTCACATTATTTCTAATGGCATACGTTTTGCTTTTGTTTTATTACCATCAATAAATCAATCACACACTATTCACTTTGCTGCTACAAGATACAATGTTGTGAAAATGACACTCGAAGACATTTACTTTAATAGCTGTGCCACAGACACATGACACGTCTTGTTATTATACGACATTAAAAATCAACTATAGTGGTAGAAAAATACATTAAGATAAATATATATATTATTATGTACAACAATAATAACAATAATCGTTAAAAATAATTGTTCTAATATGTGAAACAATACAAATATAGATTTATATCTTTTGTTGTTTTTGTTACAATTAAAACGATATTGTCACACTTTTATTTCATAAGCAAAACAATTTATTATTAGGTCATGTCGTACAGAGTGTACATTTTCTCATATTATTTTTTATATACGAAGGCATGCACTTATGTACGGAGTATGTTAGTAAAATAATGGTTGGACCAATTGAACATGCACTTTTTGTAATATTTTATAAGGCATGCGAACATTAGTAGGAGTAGCGGCGATTCGTGAAAATCAATCGTGTAATCATTGTGGAAAATTTTATGAAAAAAAAAAATCCTAAATAATTGTATTGATTTTCCACCTTTTTTCGTATTTAAAGACAGGCCTCTCAAACTTTGTATTCTTCTAAATATTTTTATTTTAAATTTGCAGAATTTTTAACCAAATGTGATTTTTATGAAAAAAATGTATGAACATGAAAAAATTACACAATAAAAATTAAGACGCTTCATATCTAATTTGCTTAGAACCAAATTTTTCGTCCGTAATATTTTTTTGAAAAAAAAAAAATGTTAACCCTTTAAAGTATATTTTTTTTAAGACTTGAGAATTTTTTATAGGATTAAATACTCAATGTCCCTGATTTTGTAGTATAATTCGAATGTATTCTGTTCTCTATGCTTTGTTGGGCGTTAATAAATTTATGGACCATCTAGCTAGATCTAGAATCTCTGATATTTTCTTAACGACAGATTATAAATTTATAAATTAATACTTGATGAAGATGTCAGGTCTCGGAGGTGGAAATTTTTTAATTTTTTACCGAAAATATTTTAACTAAAAAATTTATTTTGAGTAGCATATTTAATAGTTTGAAATAAGGTTGATTTGATATTGCAACGCACATTTTGATGAAACACAAGAACTGAGCTAGAAACTTTTTTGGTTTTTCGATTTGTTTTTAATTCAAAATTTATTCTCAAATTTATAGCGCCACACTTTTATTAAATTAAATTAACTTTTCACGTGAAATTCAAAAAAAGGTGTAAATTATTATTATGAAATGATTAAAAAGCAATTTAACCAATTTTTTAATTTTTGATTTTTTTACTGTTTTCTTTTTATTTTAAAAGTTATTGTGATTATAAATAAGGGTTTTTTTTGTTGAAAAATTAGATTAAAGCAATGACTATAACAAAATATGTATTTGAAAATGTTTTTTTCTTACTAAACACTCTGTATACTACAATAGAAATACAGTAATGTATACGTAAAACTTCTATTTTTACAAAAATGTTTATATTGCTTTAATTCAACTGATGCAACACAACTGGTTTCTGTATTCAATTGAAAATTGCTAATTTAAAGTTTATGTATTAAAATAAATAGTAGTTGGTTTCACTAAATCCAGCTAAGCTTAATTTGTTATGTATGTACATATGTATGTATGTATTCATTCACTAAACCGTAAATTTTATCATAACAATATGATTGTGGTTATGTCGGTACATACATAGATGACGGTACACAAAATGTTTTGATTGTAGATTGTGAATAAAATGCATTTCGGTATAGGTATTATAAATAGTAGACCACACCACATTCAAAAATTAAGTTAGGTTTACATTATATACATACATACATAATGTATGTACCATTGTACCTATATTGTATGTACATACATGTACATGGTAATGGTACATATTATACTATATCTAGGTCATGATGACAAGGGATGTTTACCTACGTATGCAGTATGCATGTATACATATATAATGTATTATAAAGGGTTTCCAAAACTGATTAATTGAATTGAAATTGCACAAAATGGTATAGGGTTTTAATTATGTATGTATTTATGTATAGTCATAATTTAAAACATTTACAAAATTTCGTTTTGTAAAAATATGAAATTGTTTGTTTATTATGCGGCAATATTGAAGAGGAATGGGGGAGGGGTGGTTGGGGGTTATTATATGAAAATATCTATTACCTACCATTAATGTTAGTTGTTATATATTATACATACATACATATGTACAATAATGTACGGGGGGTTTTTTTTCGGTACCATACAAAATTGGCCTTAAGCAAATCTCTGACTAAAGTATGTCCAATATCTCATTGGTTGTGCATAACCTTCTTCCTTAGGGTGTTCTGATGTAATATAATTAGTTTAGTTTATTCTTTCGAAAATACAATTCTATATGTATTCTAAGTACAAATAAATTATGTAATAAAATTTTTACACTATTTGCCTTTAAAACATCTCTTCAGACAGTGCAACGACATAAAAGGGGTCATTGGTCAATATGAAACATTAACTTATCTTTATCTCTATTTTCCCTCATCAAAACTTTTTGGTTCAAATGTTCTACTTTCAAATAGAACCATAACGCATATCTGTATGTGTAATATTTCTTAACAAAATGTTTACCACATTGCTAATATTTCTATTTAATTATGTGGTTCTGCCACAAATGAGAACTCAAAAAGAGATCCAAAAGGAGAATATTCTACATTTTGTATGAGGTGTTTAAAGTTATAATGATACCCGAAGGTTCTTGTTTTATATAGAACCCGTCGAAATTTTTATTGTGCATCAGTATGGTCAAATTTTATTAATTATTTATTTAAAAAAAAAAAAAATCTTAAACGACAATGCACGCCAATGCTATACTTAACTAGTCATTTAATTTTTTTTTTTTTTTCACATTGAACACATTTCACTCGTTTCGGGATATTTTTAAAATCATTAAAATCAACAATCATTAATGTCATAAAGTGTGAAAATTGTTTCTTTTGTTGTTGTTGA
This sequence comes from Platyura marginata, assembly GCA_026745375.1. Lineage (NCBI taxonomy): Eukaryota > Metazoa > Arthropoda > Insecta > Diptera > Keroplatidae > Platyura > Platyura marginata. The sequence goes on from JANSTT010017553.1 coordinate 4,923, forward strand.
CATAACACTTCCTGTATATATTATGGTAACTGGCCACTATATTTGTTTCTTTACATTTTTTGCTCTGCTATGTCTAATTACCGTGTTTTGAATGCAGCCGTAATTTCAATACTTCACCTATACATTATGTGTAATTCTGATAGATGATATTAATGGCTATATTCAGGGGTAAAATGGTGTAAATACTTCGTATCGATCCAGTCAGATAATTTTGGCATACATAGCTGAAGAAGAAGATGAAGAAGAAAATGCTCTTCTATATATTATTTTCAAGACCATATATACAAATAAAATCTTTGAACATAAATTAAGATACCTAATATAAAATTGTATTTCTTATGTTATTAAGTATAATGTAGGAGCAAATTCATAAATTATCTTTTCAGTTCTTTTCACCAAATTATCATATAAATGAAATTTTCTTCTAGCTATATGCAATATTTTTTCACAAAATACAGTACTATCTACATATGTATGTAGATGTCTGTAATGCATGTATGTATGATTCCCATAAATAAAATTAACCTCCAAGTCCAAAAAAAAAGAAAGAAAAAGTAAACTTTCTAACAAAAGTGACATATACCACATAATGTTAAGTAGACCATAAAGATTATAGATAATATTTACATCAGGTAGGTAGATCGTCGTAGATATATTTGTAAATGTCCTAAACAGCGACAAGAGGTGTACACTTTTCTATGTAATATTTTATCCTTTCTCAGAAAACTTCATTCAAAGATATGAATTTCAGTTCCATTTTTGTATTCAACAAAATAGAAAATAATATACAAAATGCCAAGATAAGACGACATTCCTTTAAAAAATAGAAAGAAGAAAAAAATTTATTATTTTAAACTCAATTTCCAAGTGCGGCTATACGGCTGGCTATATATAGTAAGAAAGATAAATCAATTTCAACTTAAGAGAAAATGTCAAACCATAAGGGAAAATATGCAATGTTCTTAAGTGGTATTTCCTTTATTGAAGCCTTTTTCTGTATTTATGACGTTGAGAAATTTGTAATTTTGAAAATGTAAATAAAGATTGACAAGATTATGAAGTTCTTTGAATCATAAATAATTGCTCAAAAAATTATAAATTAATTAAGATTATCATCACGTCAAGATTTATTTCTAAAAAAATGTATTTAACCGAAGTGGATGTTAAAATTCCAATCTTCGAACAAAATGAAGTGATTTAATACTCTTTGTTCTTATATTAAAGAACTGTCTTACTTGGTTGGTCAAATTATGTCACGGTCCATCAATTCGAGTAGGAACCGTTCGATAATTGAAATTCGATTTGGTCTTTATTTGGAAAATGTTTTTGTTTTTTTGAAACCAATTTTCATTCTCCAGCCTCCCTACAATTCTTTCATTGTATTCATTAGAATTTTTTCGGTTAACTTTAGCTTCGCTTCAAAAAGATATTTTGTGGGGGGGTGGTGATTAGTTGGAATTCGAGAAAGAATCAAGTGGGAGTAAAATACACTGACCTTCCACATTCAAAATCAAATCAAATGATGAAATTTCTCTCAAAAGACTTCCATAACCCCAGACTATCCTGAAGCATTTTAATCGCAAGCTGACACCAAGTTCCATAAATTCTATTTGTTTTATGTTTAGCCTTCTGGGAAATTTATTGTAAAGTTTTTCTATCATTTCTCCTTAATTCTAATTATTGTATAGTTAATCACAGTAAATAATTTTATGGATCTAGTAAAATATACTACACATCATATGGGCGGCGGTAAAATCCATCAATCTTAAATTTTGGATGGCAAAGTGAAAAGAAATTTATCATTTGGTATGAAAACCTGGTATAGCTTAGCTAATTGCCATTATGCAGTAAATCTCCCATATAAGTACGAGTATAGTTGTGATTCTAGTAAATTCTTTGGTGTACTGCTAACTAAATTCTTGGTTATGTAGAATTTTTGTACGGAATTTCTTTGTGTGCATTAATTTAGGCTTCACTTTATGTGAATTTCAAGAGCAATAAACAATTTAACGTTCATCGTCATGATAATAAACTTTTTTGCTATCTTAAAGGTTTTAGTTAACACTTAAGATAGAGATATAAAGAAGCCCGTATTGTATGGTTTTTCAACCAAATAACGTGAAACATTAAAATTTCTCCATCGTTTTTAAATGGTTAAATTTACTACAATTTTTATAATCCATAAAATTTTATGAATTTTAAGTATTAAGAAATTTAAAGCTTCATCATATCATCCACAAGCTAATGGGAATTTGGTGAAAATATAAAATAGATGGGAATTTATTTTTTATATATATTGTGACACCATACATACATACATATTGCTAAAGGATAATTTATTTCACATTTATCGACTATATTTAAAGTACAAAACTCTAACTTCTCTATACATATACACATATTCATTTTTCATTATGCTGTGTCGGGCATTAATATTAATTATTTTCAGAGTGTTCACATAAATGAAATTCAAACTTTAATATACATACATCTAATTAATGAATGATGATGTATAACGTTTAGGTTCACTGTTCACTGTTCATTAAACATCCACATGACACATATGTATTGTATTGTAATCAATAAGTTTATATTACTCAGCCCAGCGGGTAACCCTTGCCTTAAGGTTTTATCTCGTTAAAATATTTCATCCTTAATTGGATGACAAAAGCAATATGATATTATTTATCATATTTATACCTACATACATACTTACATACATGGATGGAAAATATCAATTAAAACAGTTAAAAAGATATTTCTAATTAAGGAGTAATTTGGCTTAAGTTTTATTTCATTAATAATATTTATAAGTAGATACTACGCACTTACCATAAACAAACTTTCACCAAGATTTATTTTATAATTAACTGTATAATCTTTGAATTTAATTAATTTTTCTCTGAAACTAATGTCCCTAAATTCAAAAATCCTTTCAGAAATAAACCAAAAATAAATGCCCCTCAGATTTTATAGTATTTATAGCGACGACTTTTCCATCATCCAATGGGATTTATTTACCGAATTCAATCTCATAAAAGTTAAATTGTAACCAATTTATCTTCATTAAATTGTTTTTTTTTCTTTTGGCTACAATTTGATTAAAGAAAAATTTAAATCCTAAGTAAATAATGTTGTGGCATTTACTTAATGAACTACTAGGTATATGGATGGGAAAAGTTAATCGACTATTATATGTATGTATGTTTGTATATATGTATATAGGTTGATGTATGTATTAGGGGGGATATTCGATTTTAACTAATGGGCTAAACATTGGTCCTTTTACGTTCAATCAGAGAAAGACAAGTGTTGAATAATAAACCAGGGGCTACACACATTTGGCTACAAAAAAAAGCCTCTAAGACATACCAAGAAAGAAAAACAAATTAAATAACAAACATATATTTGCTTTGCTTAACACAATTTGGTCATTCAAGAACCGATTTTTTCCTTTTCTCTCTACAATAGATTCATATATATTCCTACATACATATAAACATTTTTGTTATGTATTCTGTTCTGTTCTGTCTACACTCTACTACAGCATACATACATATTAAAGGAAGCCCTTTTAAGCTACCAAGTTATTATATTTCCGGATTCATTCTTTGAATTGATAAACTTAAAGTACTCGTCAGGGATTTGTTTTAATGTTATCGTTGGTTATATTGTTTGTGTAAAATCTAGAAATTTCGTACGTTTCTCTCTATTTACTTATTTGTAGTATCCGATTTAAGGATGGTATTTTATTAATTTCTCCATGTACGTACACGTGTGTAATACGTTTATATAAATACAACTTCCGGATTGCGTATGTGGAATATAAATTGTATGTAACGAATAATATGTATGTCTGTTAGAGTGATTTCGGTAGAATGTCCGTCCATATCATATGGAGAAACGTTGTTTGCTAAGTCAAAGCAATAATTTTCTTTTTAAATGGTCTCTGGAGTATAAAGTGGCAGTCCAAAACCAATATATAGTTTGTATAGCATGAAATCTTATAAATAAAGGAACCTACATGATGTACATATATCCTATAAATATTTCATGCGAATATCGTTTAAGATATTTTCTGAATTTCATAAAATTGATCTTAACATTAATTATCTTATCTCAATGGCATTTACTATGGTGAAACGCATTAAAACGACACAAATTACGATCGAAAAATTCAAAATAAATACTAAACGACAAATTAGACAAGTATAGCTTTAATTTGCAGTCAGTTTCGAGGTATAATTCTAATCTCCCGATTTTTAAAAAAATCTTTAATTGACATGATATTTTTAAACCAATTTTCTATCGAAATGTTCCACCCTAATAAATTGCCGGTCATTGCCGGTACTCTGTTGCTCCTTCATTAAATTGCTAGTGAATAATAGACGGATGTCAACAGTTACTGGTATAATAATCGCATCGAACACACTCATTGTCAGATTAGCGGTTCATTTATTGTTTTTTTTTTATTTGTTTAAATAGTTATGTGATTTTTTGCAAACAGTACAATTATTCCCAGATAAAAATTTGAAAAATGAAAAATAGTTGGTAAGTTAAGTAATTTATTAAATAATATTTATGTCCATTATGTACAATTTTTAATAAATACAGAGTAAACCAAATTTATCCACAATAATTTAATTAGTTCGTACATCATGTACGTAGGTTTTTAGACATTGTTGTTGTTTAATGGTTTTTTTTGGACCTATTATTTAAGATATTGCGCCACTTTAGTAAGGATAGTAAGTGAAGTGGACAATTACGTTACATCCTCTTTAGTAAGGATACTAGAAAATGTTTATAAAATATTCAAATTTAACCCAATTTATATACAAACCATTTATAAGTAATATCTGTATGTACAACAAAAAAAAAACAACCAGATTTGTGCACTTAACTGATGACATCCTACAGTGATAATAAATAGTATAGAATCCATTTGGGTAAAAACATCGAATAAGGGTTTTATCCAGATATTTACCATAATCCCTATTCTTGAGATCCTTTTCTATTCTATTATATATGTATGTATGTAGATAAATCAAAAGTCCCTCTTGATACAATCTCTTTTATTTCATTTCCATATGTACGTATGTATATGTACGAGTATACGTATGTATATCGGATAATTTGTACGTCACTTTCAGGCTCAAGGATATAGAACAAATGTTACGTTTGACCGCCTTTGACTTTATAGATCAAAAGCAGCATAATTTTCCGAATAAGTTTCAACAATTTACCTATAAACTTAATATTTCAATATAAATAAATATATGTTTGGGGAAATTGTAGAAATTGGCATTAATACGTTCAAAGTGTTTGGCCTTCGAATAAATATGTGTAGACATTTTCCGCACAAATAAATTATGTATTATTAAAAAGGTGAAAAAGTGTTATGAAGTTTCATTTTCGAAATGTTTAATTATTATTATTACACACAGAGTTAGACAGCATTCTTTACTTGTTATATATATTATATACCCTACACATACAAATACATACATACCCTAAAGGGCCTATATATAGTATAAAAAGCCGTTTTGGGGGAACTTCAAAGACCATCGTTTAATTTTTTTTCTATTAATCAACATTAAAAACGCCAAAAACATGGATACCCTTGTCACACAAATAGAATGAAAAAAATTTAAAAAAAACTTCTAAATATACATAGCAAAGCATTTATTTTTTTTTAAGTGGGCGTGGCATATAATTTCAAAAAGATTTTATAACAAACGCAAAATTTCACTATCAAAATGGACTCCATACTGTAGTGGAAAGATTAAAAATTACTACTCTAAAAAACTTTATTAAAGCTTAGGCCATATAGTACCAGTCTTTTAAAGACAAACATATACATAGTCCTTATGTTATTTGTAATTTGTATTAATTAGTGCTTGTAATCTAATTATTTTAATAGTTTTTATGACAGATCAATATGAATACAAATGCCATTTCGGCAAAATGTTAACGTGGTGAAAAACAAATCTGCATTACCGTTTCAATTTTAATGGAGATTAAATAGAAAAAAAACTATTAAATAAATACAAATGGCTGTCTTCTGCTCATTTAAGAGACACTCGAGCTGATTTTCTTGACATTTTTAATAGTGACAGTTGATTAATTGTATAAATATAAATATAGTTGAAATTGCCTCTCTGAAATCTATCAAACAATCGGTGCAATTTTCTAATAAATCCAATATTATCTAAAATAGAATTCAGTCGCAGTTCCCTCTCTGCAGTGCGGCTCTTTTCTTATTTATTTCATCCTGCTCAAAAAAATTATATTATTTTATGGTTTTAATCAAAAACAAGTGGCCACAATGACATTTCAACCATATCAAAAGGTTTCAACTATAGAGCGGACAATTTTGTATAGAATATAACCATAAAATACCCTTTCATAACCCCATATCTACTTCCCATCACCAAATGTTATTAAAAAAATGTATTCCTCTGTGTCAAACTTTACCTTAGACCTATCATTTCTTCTACATTAATCAATAAATTTTGGGTAAAAAAAAAATTGAAGTTTCCCGTCCATTGGTATTAAAAACCTACAAAGAACAATGTTTTTTCTTTGCACAGAGTTCTTTGAAGTAAAATTTAGATTTTCATTACGAAATATAATTACCGAAAGAAAACAAATTTTCCAAGCAACAGATGGTTGAAGGTTTTCGTTTTATAAATATTATCGTTATATATATGTATATGAAAATAGGAAAGGCCATGGAAAATTGTGAATGTCAATGTTATTTAGTTTTTTTTTTTTTTTTGTTGTTCGTACGTATATTCCAATAGTAAGCGGGAATAAAATGCTGCTTTGCGTTTTGCATGTTTACTAAAAGTTTAACCCTTAAAATGATGATCCTTATCGCCTTTATATACCTTACAACAACCGTGTCACCAGAATGTTATTATTGAATATTCAGTGTTTTTGGGTGATATTGAAAGGGGGCGAATATAATTTTGATTACAAATTTAATTTAGATTTTGGGTATTACATAGTAAAATCGTTTTCGGGTACATTTTGATTATTATCGTAAAACAATAAAGATAAGCACGGAAAGGTCTAATATTTATGATGCAATTAGATATATTTAAATTTCTATACATAACTATTATTAGGGTTTGTAGAATGTACTATACAAGATACGAGAGAGCAGTCCTGATGTATCACGTTTGGACTTGGCATTCAATGAGGTAGTACAATGTAGGCATCCTAATAATTCATCTGCTTCGTCAACTTCTTTTGCTTGTTTTTCTTTTAGTTTGTTTTTTTCGCCTTTTCTGTTCCTGTTCTGATATTCTTCTTGTTCTTCTTCATTTGCAGTAGTACATGTAGGCATCATATTAGATTAGAACTCAACTCAAGAGCTTGAATGAGCTTTCTGAAACAACAAAAATATTTTCAAGCGTTTGATATGTAAATTTGTGTTCCTCCTTTATATTCCCGTTGTTCTTTTTCATTTGCTTCATCTTCTTTTTGTGCACTTCTCCCTATTCTTCTTAATCTTTTTGTTGTTGTTCTGCTGCAGCTTCTTGTTATTCTTCATTACTTTCTTTTCTTGTACTTTTTTTTATTTATTAATTTTGTTGTTCCACTTGATGTTCTCTGCTTCTCTTCTTCTTATTATTCATTATGTTCTTGTTGTTCTTATTATGCTTTTCTTTTGTTTTTCATGTTTTTCATATTTTTGTCCTTTTTGATGTGCTTCTTTTCCTTCATTATCATCAGGCTGTTTATCGTTCCACGAGAGTGCATAGGCCATCCACAAATAGCCGCCATCGCGTCGTTTCTATTTCTTAATCTGCATGATTTTCTTGATTTTTTCCTTATCTTCCTCTTTTCTATTGTTTTCTTATGCATTCATCAACATTTTATAGATCAAAATATATTTTATTTTAAGCTTACTTGCGTTGAAGTCAACAAATTATTATCAGAGAAGTAAGCAAATACTTTCTTGCTGTGTGGTAAGCCATAAAAGATATAATAGAGTCATGACATAACACAAAAAAAAAAAACGAACAAAAATAATTAAAATCAATCTTGAATAATCAATCTTTCAATGTTTCATCTCCATCCCTAAAATTTGCTGTAGAATTTTTTTTTTTTTTTTGTAAATCTGATGATCATAGACAAAGATTGTAATTTCAATTTGTCGACTTGACAACACTGTCTATACATAATGCCATTATTTCTTTTCTGGTGTAATATCCATCAAGTAATTAGTAATTTCAATTTAACCACAAGATTTTTGTGTATGATAAAAATGTACAACACTTAGATGTACGCACGTAAACGACAAGTCGTTGAGATTTTATTTTTGTTAGTTTTATCATTTTTATTATATCTCATAATGACACTATAATATACTCTTTGTGTTCAGCCATAATAAATTCATATCTTTATTGCTTAATCTTTATTCAAAAACTCCTTTAATTATCCCTCAATACAACATTTTTCGACAATAAATTCTATAGGAAAATTATATATATACGGACAATGATAGCACTTCTGGATTTATTATACTTAATTAAGACCGAATCAAATTAATGTTTTCTCTTAACTTCAATTAGGGCCACATTTTTTTGTTTTTTTTTTTCCAATACTTAATAAACCCTAAATCGTTCAATTACCAAATCTTATGATTATTATTCACGTTTACCTCCGGGCTATAGTGTCAATATATATCCCTATATAACATTTGTTCGGGGTAATTTAAAGCATTAATCAACCTGTCCCTTTGTCTACCTATATAATATACCTTTGTTATATTGACAACAAAAAAAAAAACAAAAAAAATGCCACTCTTATATAGGGGAGGGGTAGCCAATATTTGCTGGTAGGGTAGGTGTACTGCCAGGCACATTTTTTATAGGATTTTGGTCATTTTGTGTAAATTCAATTTAGCAGATTGAATTGATAACAATAAATTGTATGGAAAGGACTACGCAAACAGGTTGTGTGAAGCATTAAATTAATTTTTTTCCAGACATTTGTATAACTATACATATATGGATAGGAAAACCATGAAAATATTTTGAAAACATGTTTTACGTTAATGGCTTTTTAGTGCTTTGATCGAGATTAGGGTGCGTTTGTCATCAGATCCTTTTCAATCAAAATTTTGTGTACGAAAGATTAAATTATTAATTAGTGTTGAAGCCTTCCATTAAATATTTAAATAAAATCGTAAATTTTAAAGTAAATGTTTTGTATAAATTATTTTCATCTGTAACTGAAAACTTGACATTTTGTATTAAATTATTCAACACCGAAATTATATGGAAAATTTATTAGATAGTCAAATTGTATAAATCAGATGGTATTTCTGTTATCATCATTACATATTCGATTGAACTATTAAATTATTTGCACAAGATTTAATGACATTGAACGACATTTCTCCACTCCTGGTGCCGGTTGGCAGTCTTATCTCTTACTCCCACTTTTCTTATATCTGCTACAACGTCGTCAATCTACCCTTTCATTGGCCTACCATTGGATCTTATATTTAGTGGATTTGTTGTTCATCCTCAAGGTGTGTGTGTGTGCGTAAAGAGGACTTAATATTATATTTTTCGTAGACCATAATGTCCAGGAATACTTATACTAAAGTTTAGGAATTTGAAATTTTTCTGGTCACTAACCATATAACTTCGATTTTCATCATCTTAAGCTCTAAAAAAAAAAAACTTCTCACTATCCTTTTCTGTTGAATAGATCATTTTTGACTTATTGTTCATCAAAGTGTAATTTTTTTGTTGAAAATCCACATTTTTTTTTTTTAAGAAAACCCAATTTTTCTTAAAAAGTTCCACTTTGATTTTTTTCTTTTGTGTTAGTTTGATACTGGCCATACAAAATTTGTATCCAGCTTCCATATCATAAATAAATAATTTTTTGAGGGTTTTTTTTAGAAATTTTTATGTTATTAGCAGTTAATGGTTTCAGTTTCGGGTTCTCTTCCTTACCTCATATCTATGTATTTATCTATCTATAAGACGACTAGATAGAATATTGAGTATTGTCAGTTTTATTCATTAATAACAATTCGGTAAAACAGGACATTTATCAGTAGGAGGTAGGAGCATCTAGAATAGATCTTTTAAGTTGCAGTGGTGAAGGGTCAACAGACTCTTAAAGCCCCTCCTAACCTAACCTAACCTAACCTAACCTAATTGTCAGTTTCATGATAAGATTTTTATGGCTTACTATACTAAGACTCTATCTAACAATTATCCGATGCAGAACTTTTGAAATTTTGCTCACACATAGAAAGTTTCTACAATGAACGAAGAAAGTAATTGTCTCAGGGCTAAATGTAGAAGTTAGGAAATGGTTATTAAAAAGAACTCTTTCTTAATTTGTTTTCAAATAAATTATCGAATTACATATCTCCAAAGATATTAGAAAAACTTCATAAAAGTGCCTTTTAAAAAAAAGGAAGGTATCCCAATTTATATTTAAAAAAGGTGTACCTTCTCATTTCAAACACAATTTACCTGATTGCTACACTGGGGATCAAGAGTATTCGTAAAAATGCTGATAAGAAATAATAATAATTTTTACGAATACTGTTGATGCCTAGTGTAGGATAGATTTAACTAGATTAATTTTAATATACGTATGAATAAGTAAATTGTATGTAAACCAGAGGCGAAGCGTGAGATTTTTCACAGAGAAAGCTGTAACAAATAGTGACACAAATATTCCTTTTATCTATGCACGTACGGAATGACTACGATTGTTAAATTAAAATTAAAGAAAATTGAATTAAAAAAGATGAGATAAAAGTTAAAAAGTTTTTATAATTTTGTAATGCAATTTTTTAATTTTAACAAGGGAAGCACACAGCGTTTTAGCGCCTTAGGAATATTCGCCTATAATGTAATTATATATTAGGACGTAACCCATTAAAAAAAAAGATCTGTTTTTTGAAATAGATGAAAAACACAATTTCTCAGTCTCAATTTATAGCAGATAAAAATCTTCTAAGAGAATTCTTCCAACTAAGTTTGTTATTGATATTGTTAACCTTACCAAATTCATCTAAAATTAATTAGAAAACATTAATCTTTTAATTAATTTAAAATCAGCTTAAATAAATGAACACACCATTTTCAGATTTTAGCATAAAGTTATACCCCCGTAATAAATTTGATAAAATCTAGCAGGTATATATGTATGTATGTATGTATAAATGTACAAGTATACACATACATACACAAGAATTGAATCAAATTTGATTTTATGCACGGTATCATAATTAATCGTTGTCTTAATTTGCATCAATTAGCATGTAATTTAAACTTGAAAGCAATCTATGTTAACTATCTACGAACACTTTGTCGGGCTTAATCCTTTGATGACAATAATAATGACAGTCAGTAATAGCAGCTCTATATATATAGAAATATACATAGATAGCTATACCTACAATTTAATTAATAATTCAAATCAATAATTTCTATAATGAACAGTAAAACTTATGGACGTATAGGTACAGGCACCTACTAATAATTAACGACAATTAAAGTTATCTGTTGGAGTTTTTGGATTTAAATTTTTTGTATTATTAGGTAGGTACTCTTAATTATGATCAGTTTTGGAAATATTTTTAATTAACATATTTATTTTAATCACGATCATCTTGGCATTACTATTGTATATGTAGTAGTTAGTACAGGGTGCGCCATCTAGACAGGGCCTATTGAAATGTTGAATAACTCCGCCATTTTTCAGCCGATTTTGGAAAAT
>JANSTT010017554.1:0-16680 GCA_026745375.1 Platyura marginata
TAACCAATTTTTCCTTCTTCACTGGTTATTATTAAAATTTAACATTATTATTATTAAATATCAAAAATAAAAGATAATATTGAAATTTTACTTGCTTTCCCATACAAAATATATGAAGTGCCACAGGCACCTCCAACACGATATGTAACATTTTTTGGCCAACACGGACTGAAGGTTAAAAACAAAAAAATTACTTACTGGTATTAAAATCACTTTTTATTGTGTCTGCGCAAGACACTTATTTAGATGAACTAAAAAACACATGGATTATACGTAAAATAACGCGGCGAATAAAATGTAGTACTAGATTTTTATACAATAGACACATATGAGGAAAAAAATGCAAAAGACATATTATCCCGTGTAACAAATCTCCCTGGTCTCCCCTACTTACTCTATACATTTAATTTTTAAAGTTACAGCTTTTTTATATTGTTTATGACAAAATTTTAATTTATAGTTGAAACATTAAACACGCACATATTTTTAAGTAAGTAGATTGTAAGAAACCATGTGAAACTAATAGGAGTTTTAACCTCACCAATATAAAACGTTCTCTTCTTGATGCGCCACTGTTCACTAATGCTGTCAAAGGTGATTAAAATTGACAATATTATTCCCGGTTTCTTCAAAATATATGTAGTTTCAGTGGGTAAATTTAGGAAAAAAAACCACTACATTTACATAACAATTGCATTTCTTTGAAAATATTTAAAATACAAAGGTTCATTATAGATATTTATTCACTACAAATTATTGATAATATAGTTTTGTTTATTTAAATAATATTTTGATCGTAAATAACATTATAAACGAAAAAATTAATTTCTTCTTTAATGTTATTTGTAGCCTATAGAACAACCGCGCAACGAATGGTAATTTTAGCGAAAGAACCGAAAAATCAGAGTGGACCATTATTATACGTATTATATCCATTATGTATATATTGACAGAATGTAAAGTCAGATAAGAATATGGGCTGTGTATTTTGTAAAATGAAATCTATAGTAGCCGACGGGGTTGATACAAAAATATTACATTGTGTCGGAATTTAATACATATATAAATATAAAAGTACAATAAAATAAAAACCTATCAATATATTAATTAAATTAAAATCAAGATTTAAGTTATTTAATTAAAAAAAATACAATCTTACATAAATTACAGTAGAGTCTCGGTTATATTTACCAATTAAATGTCAGGGCTTGAAATATAACTGAGTGGTAAATATGTATACCTCAGAACATCGACATCGACATGAATTAAATATGAAACCAAGCGTAGAGTACTATGGGTTCTGCTTCAATTTTTCGCGATTATCTCAAATTTTGTTTGAAAGTTTAAAGTCAGCCTAAATTGTTATTGTTAGTGTTTTTATTTAATTCATAATATTAATAAAGCAGAGACCGCAAAACCTGCTATATATTATGCATTATTTCAAACATAATTTTTTTAAATAAGAAAAAAACAATATTTTGCAATAAATAAGTAAAATTCTTTAGAACAATTTCGTTCTATAACTCTTAAAAAAATCCCGAGAAATTTGAGTCATTCCCGGGAGTCAGTTTTACTCCCAGGATTCCGGGATTCCGGAAGAGAAAATCTAATATATATAATTATGGCCACCATCATCTATATGGGGAATAATGCTTCAGAATTTAAATACAAAAAAAAATATACAGCATCGGCCAGTTCAAAAAAGAATTGACAAAGATATGGGACGACATACCTCAAAAAGTACTGCGTGCCGCGTGCGAAAACTGGAAAAAGCGACTCCGATCCGTTAATAAGGAAAAAGGCGAAAGAATCGAATTTTAATATTTTTTGCTAATTTTGCACTATTATAGTAACAAAATAAAAAAAAGATTTTTTAAAAATGTTATTTCGTTTTTTTTTATACTTATTTATATTTGTAACAGGAATTCTGACTAACCCTGTATATGTCCAAATTGATCGTAATATTTTCGACGTAAGTAAACCAATCTATAGCCATCAGTTTAAGTTTACTTAACTAAACAAGGGAAATAAATCTAAGTACAGTAATACCTCGAAGTTAAGCGATAGGTCTTTCGTCGATTATAGAATCGTAATCGTGCATACGTAAAGTTTGCGTGAAATGCGTCTAATACGTGTCATATCATGAGAAACACTAAAGATAGCAGGAGTTGCCAAACGAAAAAAATCAAGAACCGCATAACTTTGAGTTCACGTAAGTCGGGGTAGTGTAAGTCTGGGTATTACTGTATTAAACACAATATGATGAATTGTTTTTTTTTTCAGTATATTTTAAATACACAAATATAATTATTGTTTGTCTCCGCCTTATCCAATAAGTCAAAATTTATATACAAATTAAAGCTTTGCAAACAATATATCTAACTACATACTTTAATGGAAATAATCAAAATAAACAAATATGTAAACAGAAATACTTAATTACTGTTATTTTGGGTAATTTATAATTTTGACAAACAAAAGACGACTGTACTTAAACATAGAGTAGATCATCATCGTCATTTATTTTATTCCCTTCAATAATATAACCACTCTGCTGCCATTTAGTATAAAAACTTTTTCACCCTTAAGCATAATTTTTTTTTTTTTTTGTAAGATAATTAGTTAATTTATAGATAACATTAATGAATGTTCATTTATTTATTAGAACACCTGCACGTTACATCAACACACAATACTCCACTACAATGAAAAAAAAGACTTTTCTCGGGAAAATAAACACAAATATAATACGGTTAGGGGTTATAATAAGGAGTGCCTGCTAAGAATGCGTGTGTATTTGTATAGATAAGAATATAATCATAAACACATAGCCTGACAAAAGCTCACATTTATGTAGGCTGGTATGCTTTCGCAAATTTATGGAATGTGCTTTCGTGTCTCTAAATATGCGACATAAAACATTGATGGTGAACATAAAAAAGAAAAATTGAAAATGGCAGCTCTTGTATAGATGTTCTTCTTCTTATTTACCTTATTGGAATAAATTTTATTGCATCACAAATTGTTATAGTCCTTTAAGTAGACACTTGAAATTGGTGAAGCCTTTTTAAACTGCTTTTTTATTAAAATTACTTTTGTCATTTGTTTTTTTTTTTTTTTGTACAAAGAGTATACCTACCTAAAACATATATTGGTAACAACGATTTTTCTCTACTATCATTCTTGGATTTTATATAATTTATTAAGGAATAGATGCCACAATTATATACTTCCTCTATACTTCTACTTTACATAAATAAGTATACAAAAATAAAAGCTTTGAATATAAAAAACGTAATGAAATTATGATTAAATTTGAAAATAATGAAAGAGATTTTTATAATTTGCATTTGAGCTTGGTTTCCAGTTTGTATTTAAAAGGACAACACAGTAACAACAACACCGATATATATATATTTATATTATGATTTTAATATTATTTATACAATTCCTGAAATAAAATTACAATAATTCAAATTGTTGGAATTTCATTCGAGTTTGTATACAAACGGTATCCAAAATTTGATCACCTAGAATACATAAATACAGAAAGCACCTATTGTTTTCTAGATACAGTTTCAGTATCTTTATCTATACAGTTAATAACGCTCTTCTATTACAGTGGTCCACTGTTATTATATACAAAACCAGTAAAGAAGGAATAATTGGCTACGCCGATTATAATATACCCGTATGCGTACTTGTTTATTATTTACAAATTTGTCCGTGTCTATTTTGTCGGTACAATAAATATAATTGGGTAAATTAAATACAAATGATTAATAACCCTAGAAATGACATA
Organism: Platyura marginata; assembly: GCA_026745375.1. Classification (NCBI taxonomy): domain Eukaryota; kingdom Metazoa; phylum Arthropoda; class Insecta; order Diptera; family Keroplatidae; genus Platyura; species Platyura marginata. The sequence goes on from JANSTT010017554.1 coordinate 3,803, forward strand.
AAATTTGTTGCAGCGCCATAACGGTATTTCGTGAAACTTTTTAGTCTATGAATGAAATATTCATTTTTTTATTCTCTATCATTTTCATCATATTAATTTTTTCCGTAATCTAAATACTTATCGAGTAAATGATTAAAAATCCTAGAAATTCAATGAAATTGATTGCAGCGCCATAACGGAAGGTCTTACAACTTTTTGGTCTATGAATGAGATCTTAATTTTTGTATTCTCTATAATTATTGTTATATTCATTTTTTCTACATTTTGACTACCTTTTGATTAAATGGTTCGTATCAAAATTAGGTGCACACTTTACCTATTTTTTGTCCGATTTGCTCCAAAAACAATAAAGATCTTAGGATTTCACGAGAAAGACAATTGTGTTGAAATTTTTTTCCACGATGAGTTTTAAGGGGCGTTACAAACTCCGTACCAAAGTTATAATACCCTTGATAACATCATACGGGTATAATTAGTTATAGTCTTTCAGTGTGAATTATTCAACTTATTGTATCCTCACAAAACTTTATTTCCTAGATGGGATTCGTAAATGTAAATATGTAAATCTATGTATACGAGTATAATAGAACAATACATATCAGAAAAAATACCAATTTTATCTTTGTTTTTCTAATCTATGTAATATGAGTTTGAATATACCTACTTTAAAATTTCAGTCACTTTCTTAAAAAAAACTAACCATGACAGTAAAATAAATTTCTACCAAAATGCTAATCGGAAAAGGTCACCCCAAATTAAAATATAATTCAGCACAAAACGAAAACATCACTAGCCAACAAAGCAATGACATCACACACGATTTTTACTATCTTATCTCGGAACAACGGATATGGACATTCCAAATGTATCCCAATGCACATTCATTCCAAAGAGTTTTTCACTTGATTTCCATCGGGACTCGTTATAAGCCCTTTTCGTATATACATATATATATTTTCTATACACTCTTGAAGTCTCTATAACGGTAAGGCGTACAAGAAGAAATGAACATAGAAATAAAAGACTAAAATAAGCTCTCGAACAAACTTAATGTTATATGGTTCAAATACATATGTATGTGTATATATATCTATATATGTGTGTATATACGTACCTACATAAAACATATATACAGTAAACTCATGAGAACCTGAACGCCTGCCAACGTGAAAACCTCGTAACTATCATGTATTGTCAAAATAATTAACGATAACGATTTTTAAGAAAATTATTGTCTGCAATGCAATTAATTAATAGAATAAAGTGGAGTGTAATTTTTTATGACTACACACGAGCTCACTGCTCACTTTTTATAAACCATTAGTAATATCTCAATTGTCTCAACCATTTAATTGCGCGTCATTTTACTAAAATTATTTTAAACTATGCTATATAAATATTAATTATTATTAATATTTTAACTGGCAAGTTAATTAGAAAGTTTTTAAGTACAATTTAGCTAGCTGGTTCAAAGTATCGAACTGACAAAAACAGTCATGTTCACTTTCTAGACGGTTTTGAACCTGCGAGCACGACTCTACCCACTGAGTCATTTATTTACTAAGTCTGCAATTAACGAAAACGTAACTGCTATTTCGAGATTCATCTAAATTATTATGAGTTGCGTAGTCTAGTGAAATATTTATCAACATTTTTCAGTTAATTTTCATTCATTTAATCAAATTCCATTTAAACAAACTTTTTTTCTTGAAAATTCGTATAAAATCCTGTTTTCTGAGATCGGATTTAAGGGTAGTTTAAGAGCGTATAAAATTCTTTGTTGGATACTCCTCTCTAAATTCTATAAGTTTAATGGAAGATTTTTCCTAACCCTGAAAAATTATTCAAAAAATCCAAAAAAGAGATTTTTTTCCCATTCAGTTTACATAAATGACAAATGGGTCTCCATAGGCATTTACAATCAAAATTTTGAAAAACCAAAAAATACGTAGGTAGATACTTACTTATTTGGATTTGGAAACAAATTGAGAGGGATCAAGACACTCTATAAACAAAAAATAGTCATTTTGGACCACACTAATCCACACGTTATCGTAAGTCTACTGTGTATTTGCACCATGTATATACAACCATACTATTGGCATCAATATAGTAACGGTTACAACCTTACAAAGTAGAAATAATCGTATAGCTTCAGTGGGTATGACAGCATTTGCCATTTTTCCTAATAATCCACTTTATGAACTATAAAGATATCATCCTGTTTCGTATAATTTTAAAATTTCATATCTATTATAAATCATAACCTATCCAAGTATACATAGATACATACATTACATACATATACATACATACAGTAAAAGTGCGGTTCGCATAGCTGGAGCGTTAACTAATTGCAAATAAATTGACGCAAAAAAAAAAGTTATGAGCTGTTGGTAGTTTGTTTTTGCTAGAGAAAAATATATAATATACATATAGATAGCTTAATAGCTATATACTTAAGTATACAAATATAAAAATGTTTGAAAAGCTGTGTCGCTTAAAGCATAACGCTCATCCATAAAAACGAATTCCGGAAGTTTTTAATGAAACAAAAAACCGGCTTTGAATTTCTTTTACGGAAATAAAATTAAATTTAGTCATTATAAAGGTGTCTTATCAAAGTCGCCTTTTTGCATTCATTTAAATTGCTTAACGTATACGGTATAATTGTAGATATTGCTAAATCGTAGGCTTTAAGGATCTTTGAACCGAAATGGTATTGTGTTATGAGAGTTAGAAAAATGTAATAAAAACCTATAGAACTCTCTACGTACTATGAGAGGGTCAATTTGATATCTTAAATAAGTTTAAGTATGTATTTATTTTCTAAGGTACACTGAATACGAATTTCTTTGAATTTTATAACAATTGGACCAAATAACGTGACTTAAAATCAAAAACAAAATAAATAGTAATATACTCGTATAGTACCTATAAGTAGTGTTGTAAAATTCTCGAGAATTTTCTTTTTGAGAATAATCTCCAAACAGGAGAAATTTAAAAATTTTTCTTATTTTAAGTGAAAGTTGTTTTTGAGAAAAAAAATAATTTTTTTTGAAGTCCATTTTTTTTAAATATTGAGATATTTAAGAGTTTGCATTTTAATCGACTTAAAAATATTAATGATTTATAAATATTGAAACTTTTGAGGTATAGTATATAAAATATATCGGAATTGCTTGAAGAAATATTGCGACTTTAAATTAATTTTTTTTTGCTAGTTAAATAAGAAAATTTTTCAAAATTTTCCAGTCGGAAACTATTCACGAGAATATTCAGGAAAACAAAATTCTCAAGAATTTTACGATAAAATCTCTGAATTAGAAATACATACATATTAACATTCTAACAAAACAACAATTACTCTTTACTCTAAAAGGAAAGTTTGAAAAAAATTTGAGAATATTCTCAACTCACAACACTGTGTACTGTATATCTAGGATCTAGGTACTTACTCTGTGCTAAATTTGAGAAACTTATTTCAACAATGGCGTGACCATTAGAGTGAGGTAATAAATTTAAATCAATTGCGGATTATGATGGGTCTAAAAAACCTTGAAAATTTGGTTTTGAGATCATTCTTACTAATGGAGATATCCACTCGTACTCTACGCGTAGCTCACGTTTCCTTCACCTATTTTCATTCAGAACCAACTATGGCAAAAATAATCTCCTTTACCAAGGATATAATAAATTTAATCTCTTACCAACCAATATAAAAGATCAACCTTCAACGAATACTTCTCATGCTCATTAGTTATTTAAAATAATATGCATTTTACGTATTTGTTATGTTACTTTTGTAAGCTCATTCTTTCACTTCTCATATTTTTATTTTTTATACACATTCATGTACAAGTACATGTACGTACATATATACATTAAGTTTACCTATCATTTATTTTCTTTAATTTTAGTTTTATAACGTCTCTCAATCATTTGTAGTAATCTATACTCAATAAATAAATAAAAAAAAAATTATATAGCCACGTATTAGAAGAAGCACCTCTTTTAATGAATAAGTAATATTTTCCGACATCTTCCAGTGTCGGTAAATTCTCTTCTTTTCATGATCAAAATGTATGAACCTTAATGGGTTAACTTTGTTCAAAAATTCTATGTGCCAAAAAATTTAAAATAATATAACAATGCAAAATTTCAAATCCATATCTTTAATATTATGAAAGTTTAAAATTGTGTCACTTTTTAAAAAACCGTCGAAAATACGGTTAAGATGTTCGGTGAATGACCAGTTTTTTTCCATTAAAACGACATACTATATATATGTATATAAGTATGTAAGTTTTTTTTAATTTTCCACACATTCACCTAAATAAAATAAAATTTTATTAAAAAAAAGGTCCAAAAACTATTATTTTCATTGGAATTATATGCGGTGTCACTTTTGCGATTTTGCGACAAAAAATTTCAACATACGAAATTGTTGTGAAAAAAAAAAAATAATTTTTTTTTCTTCCTTTTGTAAAATTTAAAAATCTGAAAAAATCTCCGGTTAAAAAAGTTTTTTGTTTAAAAGCTATTAGTCTTTTCTGACTCAGCAGAGTCCAACGAACACAGTTTTGCGCTTTAGGGTTAAAGAAGACGTACGGCCAGACAGTTAACAGCAATGATATGCTAGTACAATAAAGAAGCGATTAATGAAACTGATACGGCAAAAAGTAAGATGACCCAAATTTGTGGATATCCCATTCTACCTAATGTAAAGAATATTTTGTAATAACTTTGTTGTATCATTTTTGAAATAACTTTTATGAAACTATGGTTTGTCTTTATATTTTGTTATTTACATTTTACATACATACATAACCTATATAAAACGTATGTACAACACTCTTATATTATATGTATATACAGTAGACTCTCGGCTATATTTACCTATTAAATGTTAGAGCTTGAAATAGAACCGAGTTGTAAATATAACTGAGTGAAAAATTAGCTAGTAAATCTATGGCAAAAAGTTAAAGTATCTTAAGTCTACATCAACGATCAATGGATTTTTCTGGATATAAAAACTACAACTCATGCGTGTTTTAGTCCGATGCCACCTTTGCTATCATTTTTACAAGACGAGATATAAAAATGTTGTTTTAATTTAAGTAGATAAAATTTAATTTTTACTTAAAGTTAAAGTATCTTATCTATAATTAAGTATTTTTTAAATAAAAGATGTAAAAGTAGCTTATGTATATTTAATAACGGGACAAAAATGCTTTAATAAAAAAATATGATTTTTTATAGTAACTTATTAATATTACTTTAGCTTATGTTTCAATTTATCCCTAATAGGTTATAAAGTAGCTTCAGTGTTTGTGTAACCTCGGAACGATTTTTTTTAAAGAAGCTTAAACAGTTTCTCATTAAATAAAATCTCGAATCAACTGATTTCTATTCTTACGATATTTAGGTGCAGCACATAACATTTAACGTACGTGCAAAAATTCAAAACTTAATTTGAAGTAAATTTTAAATATTGTCCAAAATAAGTTTGTTTTCGTTCTCCTGAAAAGTTACTGAAATCGACATAAGAGCTACTTTTTCTCCTTTTTCCACAGAAATATAACTTCAAATTTGTATTTTTAGTGCAAATATATCCAAGAGTAAATATAACTAAGTGTAAATGTAACCGAGAGTCTACTGTATATATGTTACAAATTTTTCAAAGCCCCTTTTCTATGCTTTTTAATCTCATCTGCTTTTCAAATAGTATACTAAAAGCTTCTCTATACAAATTAAATAAATACCATAGCAGAATTGATACAGGGTAACCATAAAGCGGTCATTGACCATCGGCCAAATTATGTGGTCGTATACAGGTACAAACATTGCAGACAACTTTACTGTTATAAAATAGCAAATTGCCCCAGAGGGAGCTTTATATTTACATTATGGAATACAGTGCCGTAAGAATGAGCAAAGCATTTATTACATGAACTTGTACATCTACATAGATGTACTTGTATATATACAATATACATACACATATACCATACATGAAATGCAATCGAGATTGTGTCAACAAACAACCAACAAATTGTAAGCTTGGACAAAACTTTTTAGGCTTTAATACACTATTTTACGGTTATGGTTTTTGTGACATAAAACTTTTTCGTATTATATAATATATCATCAGTTATATATATATAGTAAACATATAAAATATATACATGTTCATATACATACATATACATACCTACATTATATAAGTAGGCACTTACAGATTGAAATGCTATAGCGCAGTATTTTTGTGCAACAACTTTTCTTTTCTTGAAACTGTTGACGGTGTTGGATAAATTAATTGAGTCAACGAAGAAATAAGAAAATATTTGGGATTTATTTAATCTCTACTTTATATATAAATATACATGCATATTACATATTCGTATATACATGTAGGTAATATAAGAGTAAATGGCATTGTGTATTTATTGTCAGCTTAGTAGTCAATTTCAAAGGTTCTGTTAGTGATTTATCAATTAATAGAATAAATTAAAACTAATAAATTTGTGGCTATACAGAAATTTCGAAAAACGTTACAAGAGACCAAACCGTATACGACTTTACTCACATAGTCATCTATAACTTTTAAGAACACAAAAAGCGATAAACGAACTAATTACGTAATTTCACTTGAAATACTCAGTTTTTCGTTTGATAAATCTTTAATCATTTAATATTTAATATATTTCTCAAATGAAATCGAGGATGGTTATTATTTTAAAAGTTATTTAAAAATCCCACTTTTTTTGTATATTGGCCTACACAGCACAAAACCTTCTGATCTAAAATCTTCGTTCTTTTAATAATACGAAGCTAAAATAAGAAGTTAGAAATATCATATTTATTGTAGGTGTCTACTATTTAAAATTAGTAACTTATAGGTTATGTTATGTTTTCAAATATAATACCAATATATTCTGGTACGGTATGATTAAATTAAAATAAGAGTCTAAAATTTTCAGACTCTTAAAAGAGTATGATTGAACGTATTTCAAACAAATGTCGGTCTTAAATATGTATTTAAGACAGTGTGAATGCTGTCTTAATTGATATTTATGATAGAAAAACTACAAATGAAATAAGTTAATAAGTATGTGGTTATGATTATGAAAAAGTAAGTATAATTTAATTTTGTATATATGTATAGATTTTCAACAAAAACAAAAATGTATTAAATCAAATTAACCTACACATCCGAGATTTTCGAAAAAAAACATTACAAAAATGATAATGATTTAATTTGTTTATTTTAATTAATTGTAATTAAATTAAATTTATATATGTAGGTACTTTCTTTAGCAAAAGGGAAAGAATCCCGATAACGAAATACCAATAAAGAATCGTGAAAAACATTAAGATTTGACAATTTTAACGTAAAATTAAACACCTCCCTAAACGAGGACATTTAAACATCAGTAAGGGCTAGATCTTTTAGGTCAAGGGTCAATACCTTTACAGTCCCCTACTAACCTAACCTAACTTAAAATTTAAACAAAATACCAAACAATGACATTTATAATTAATTTTACATCAATTGTCGTTTGATGACAGTACCAAATGAGTGCATTTAAGATTTTGTAAGAAAGCATTCAATCATACATCAAAAATATGTTGTCTTATTTTATTTATTTAAGAATCAAATTTAAGACAAAATTCAATCATACCTTACCTGTTTAACATCAAATAAGAACGTACACCCTTTTCTTCTAAAATAAAGGATGATTTCTTTTTCTTTTTCTTATATACATTTTTTAGGGTTTATATATGTACAGTAATAATAAATTTTGTTTAGGCGTTAATGAGTTTTAATTAAAAGCGTAAACAAACAAATATCGGTTAAATGGTTAGCATCAGGGACCAGATGCCGTCAAAACAGCTATGATTCTGATGGTTATATCAAAATCAGCATAACTTTGTAGAATAAATTGTAAGACATTATTAGGTAGTATATAAACGCAACACCAACAAAGTTACTGAATTGGTGAAAAATCGGTTTTTCTTTCTTTCTATACTTTTCAAAATAAAATTGATCAGTTACATTGCTTCCATTAACCATAAAGCCCAAAAAATTTTTTGTAACACAAACGCAAAAGTGTGTTCGTTGGACTCCGCATATAATCCCTATGAAAATAATAGTTTTTTGACCGTTTCTTTGAATTCAATTTTATTTAGGCTAAAGTATTCAATATTAAAAAATTTAAATTAAATAAAACTTAGATCATTCGTAAGAAAATGGAAAAAAATGGACTTTAAAACTTAAAAAAACTTCAAAATACGAAAAAACATCATGTTAAAAAAGCTTTTCATTAAAAAGTTGTTGGTCTTTTCTTCCTCAGTGGCTCTGTTTTGCGTTTTAGAGAATGATCTAAAGTCTAAACTAATCCATCGGCTATTTATGTAATAAGTAACCTGGGATGAATGATATATAAATATGGATTCGTCCCTATGCTTTCCAAGTGCAAAGAGATAAAAGGTTATGATATTAATATGTACTTTGAGGCGTTTACGAACAATTCAAGAGGATTATCGTATTTTTGTGAACAAATTGAAGAACAATTAATCATTCTATATTATAATGACTAAATTATTATAAAAGTAAGTATTAAAGTTATGTCATTAAGGTAATAATAATTTACATGAACAAATACCCTAGATTATTTCTCGACGCTCGCCGCACCGTACGGTATGATGCACCAAAATACGAATAATAAATATAATTCTGTGTTTAAAAGAGCTTTAAAATTTTACTTTGGAAGTAATTTATGGGGTTTTTTTTTTGTACTTATGTGCGTTTTTACCATAATATTTTTCTGAGCCGCCTTTTATAAATTACTGAAAAGAAAAATGCTCAATTTACAAGATTATGTACTTTAAAAAATTATTTTATTTATATATAGGCATTTTTAGCGCTCTCACTTTAGCTAAGGCTTTAAATTTAAATAAAATATATGGTATTAGTACAGAACAAAGCATTATCATATAAAATCCACTACCTACATTTAGATGTAAAATGTATGTACATGAACATACAAACATATCCATACATTGTACATATATGCAAGTGACAACGTCAACAATTTAGCTCACTCAGGCTTTCTTTAAAAATTAATTTTTATGAGTTTTTCCTTCGTTTGTCTCTCTTGGTAGTTAATATTTTATACACTAAATACTATAAGGTAAAAGATCCTAACTTACATACATTCCTTAAATGTGATAGAACAAACGTGCAAGACTAAATAAACGATGCATGGCTTTTTGTTTACTTTTACCATATTTTTGCTTCATTCTCAAGTGGTATAAGCATTAATTCGGTGATGGATGGTTGAAGTAGTTTACGCTAAATAATTAACATGGTTTTCTACATAATTATATTACGTGTATAAATATTGTCAAAGAGTAGTTTACGTACTTACTATGTATGTAATATTCACCTATGTTGTTTCCATTGAATTTAGTTATTCTATTCGATGAATTTTAAAGTTTCGTAAAGCAAAATAAATAAATAAAATTATTAAATAAATAAAAATAAATGTGAAGAATGCAATTAAGAACCAAATACAATATAATAAATAATAAAACAAAAAAGCTGCTAAGCTGCACGAGTTCCTTATTTAAATAACCCTCCCCTACCCTTTTCATGTAAGAATTGTGAGAAAATGGATACTTTATAGTAATTTATTAGGGGGGTGGTCCTATAAAGGTTAACGGTGTATTGTATTGGAGGGTTCTATATGGGTTAAAGATGGATCAAAAATGGTAATTAGGGTTTATGTAGACTCAGGTTATCAGGACTCGGCAAGTCCGAGTCAAAATTTTTAAAGACTCGTCGAGTCCGACTCCTAGGAATCGGTATGAATGAAAAATTACGACCAATTATCTTCGATACAGCGAAACAATGTGATTGTATGGATAAAAAGATTTAAAGAGTGTTAGAAAAGATCGTGAAATAATTTGATTTGTATTTCTATGATTCTAAAGTGCAAACGTAGGGGAGAGTGGTGAATTCAAAATTTTATAAATGATAATTACGTTAAACTTATGCGTTAATGCATTTTCTTTTAAAATTTAAAAGACTCATATTCGGCGAGTATTAGAGTCGAGTCCCGTATCAGAGTAATTGCCCAAATACTCGAAGAGTCCGAGTCGAGTCGAGTCCAGAAACCCTATTATGCAGTATAAAAAATAAATACTTTTATAATACACTAAGATCTCGATTTGCGTCGTTTTTTTTTGAATTTTTTCAATATTTTTCTGTGGAACCATTAAATCGAGGTCTCGGTGTATATACAATTTTTTCAAAAATTTATCATTTAGTCGAAGAAAACACGAAAAAATACATTTTTTATAATAACTATATACAGGCAATATAGAAAAAGTTACAGTACTTCAAATTTAAAAGATTTTTAACAAGTGTCATTCTAAGATTAAGACATGAACTGCCGAATCCGACAAATCTTACCAAAGTTACTAATCTTTATTTCAAAGAAGAACATACTGTTCGAAGCTTCTCCTAATCTTTTATGCTTAAATTATTATTAACCTTATTATTATCTAAAACAAATAAATAAGTAGGTTATATTGTTTATAATGACAGTTGTTTATATTGATTTTGGTATACAATAATGTATCTGTTCATAAGAAGGAAAAGAAACAGAAACATACTTATTTAACTTCATAAAATCTAATTTGTAATTTATAATTAGAGCACGTTCTCTACGATAACCTTAATTTGTTTGGCTACCGTTTTTCTTATGTCATGACCATAATTTCAAATATATGTTCTCATGCGGATCAATATTCGATCATAGGTACATATATATGTACAAATACATACATATGTATGTATGTTTATATAAGTCTAAGGCTCTAGGGTAGGTATCTATGTATCTGTAACTTAAATTCATAAATCTTGTCTTTCTTTATTATGCACAAGCAGTATCTCTATACTCTATATAGCAATTAACACAGAATGTATAAAAGTATCCGTTTAAATTGAATATGCAAAATTCTGCAACACATTGGATAAAATTGTAAATAAAATTTAAATATTCCGTATAGAATGGCGGATTGGGGTTAGTTCGGCACTTGGTTATACTTAACACAAGTAACTAATTCCTCATACACAAGTTAAAAAAAAAATATATAAGCAAATTTATTCATGTTCTTGCCGTCTTATATATCAGACCATATTCTCCCCAAATGGTTGTTATCGTTACTCTGGGTAAGTTATTTGGGCACGTCATCTTTAAAGACTCTTTTCTATAGTGTATTTTTATGTAAATACAATTTTTCCTAATTTTTTATGTTCTGCTATCATATTCTACCACAGTTTTTTTTATTGCCGATTTATCAACATTCCTTGCACCTGGGGTATTGAGTGGTTTCCTTAATTAATTATGTTCAATTTAATATGATTTAAGAAGCGATTTATTAGTAGATATATCATAAAATGTATAAGAAATGTATATCAAGTTTTGTATATTTTTGTACCTACTAACTTTTAGGCTTGCTTTTTATTCCCCTATGATGTTAATCAAAGGATATTATAACTTTGGTACGAAGTTTTTACCACTCCTTAATACTCATCGTAGAAAAAAAAAATGTTAACAAAATTATTTTTCTCGTGAAATTCTAAGTCGAAATATCCATGTCCGTCTGTGATCATGATTCCGGCTAAACGGCTGAAGCTAAAAACTTGACAGTTTATTATGCAGCCCTAGGGTAAGATCTCTATTGTTTTGGATACAAATTGGACAAAGTTTGGGGAAGGCTGTGGAGCTTTGGTAAGGTGTGAATCTAATTTTGATATAAATCATTCATTTACTAAAAAGATAGTACTAAAAAAATCTAAAAAAAATAATATGACAACAATTAGAGCGTACAAAAATGAATATTTCATTTATAAACCAACATGTTCCACGACCTACCGTTGTAGCGCTGCAATCAATTGTATTTCAATTCTAGGGTTTTTTCTCATTTGTATATTCAATTTATTCAATATATCGATGGTTATTTGACAAAAGGCTCTAACCCTAAAAGAGAAAAAACAAAATATTTTTACATAGCATTTCATTGAAAAGAACGTTTAAAAAGCGTGGAAAAACCATATTTTTTCGTAATACTCATATTTAATAAATTAATGATGCCCGATAGTGTAAAATATCCAAAATTACCAGATTTCATAAAAAAAACCATTCTTAAAAAAATTGATGTTTTGGCCTTTTCTCAAATAACCATAGAAATATAGACACGGACAAAGTCGTAGATAATAAACAAGTACTCATACGGGTATATTATAATCGACGTAGCCAATTTTTCCATCTCTACTGTTTTATATTTATTTTTTTGCTAATAAATTGTAAAGATTCAAATGAATTATTAGAGAAGGAAGGGAAAGGGGCATTGCCGAGGTTTCAGGGTTTTCTGTGCAATTGCCCGCCCAACGACTATTAATTATAATCGTATGATGTTAATCAAAGGGTATTATAACTTTGGTACGGAGTTTGTAACGCCCCTTAATACTCATCGTAGAAAATAAGTTTCAACACCATTGTCTTTCTCGTGAAATGCTAAGTCGAAATATGCATGTCCATCCGTCCGTCTGTCCGTGATCAAGATTCCGGCTAAACGGCTGAAGCTAGAATGCTGAAATTTTGACAGTTTATTATGTAATCCTAGAGTAAGAACCCTAGCAAATCGGACAAAAAATAGGGGAGGCTGTGGTACAGTGTTCACCTAATTTTGATATAAACCATTCATTCACTCGAAAGGTAGTCGAATTGTAGAAAAAATGAATATGACAACAATTATAGAGAATATAAAAATGAAGATTTCATTCATAGACCAAAAAGTTGTAC
>JANSTT010017555.1:0-16668 GCA_026745375.1 Platyura marginata
TTCAGTTTTCCAGCGCCCCTAGATCGTTGCGCCCGGTTTCTCTGCTCCATCTGCTCCTATAGAAGCTACGGCCCTGTAGTTACTTTATGAGCTTTGTTTGAAAGGAAGGTAAGTTATTTAAGGTTTTCCATAATGCTAAAAATTGAAATAGATTCAGATGCAGTCCATCACAACAATTATATTATTATAGAGTTAAGAGTTATCATCTTTGCTTATCCATGCTCAATTTAAAAATCTATACTCTAATTTGTATCATCATATTCTGGGTGTAGTTATAAATTCAACTCTAACACAAACAGTATAAATATAAATTAAAAGATTAGGTATAGCATAAGTGTTTATTTAAGTTTTTTTTATTGTGTACACACTAAATTTATACTTTAAGTTACATTAATTCTTATAAAACATCTTAAGAGCTTAATTTATATAACATTTCTAGTAAACATTTTTTTCAATTGGGTTAAAGGATTCAAAATTTCATACAAAAACACCACAAAACTTAAGGAAACTCCAAAAAAGTAAATTAAGAAATAATGATAGAATTGACTTAAGGTTATAACTGAAGATTCATATCGCTTTTGGTTAACCCGAATTAAATTTGTTGAATTAATTAAGTACAGCAAATGGTTTGAATATTCTGTAAAAAATCCCTTTAGACCATGCTCTGTTTGATAGCGTAAGAGTTTATTTATTTTTGCTTGAAATGGTGAGTATTTTCGAATCTGATAAGAAGTAAATCCTGGAACTAAACCAAAAAAAAAAATTAGGACAAACAAATTTGATGGTTTAAACAAAAGTTTTTTTTAATCTTAAAGTATAATTTAATTTCACTTACATAAATATTCTTTCATAATGTGAAAGTGATTAACTTTGCCATTCCAAGTTTCTCTTTTCCTTAATATAAAATTTGCCTTAGTCGTCGATAAAGCATAAGCACAACTAGTATTTTTTGCTAGAATCATAGCACTAATATTTTGGTCCGGCACTGCTACAATATTTTGAACAATTCGTTTACTGGAAAAAAATTAATATTAGATTTAACTTTGGATAATATAAGTTTAAACTAAGCTCAACTCTAAACTAGGGCTCCAATCATCCATGTTAAACAATAAATCATAGGAAATAAAAATTTTTAAGTTGCTTTCAGCTAATTCGGATAATGTATTAATGTTAGAGAGTGATCTTCTGATAACGAAACGTTGAAAAAGCGCCCCAGACAGACAGATTAATGTAATTTGAGAGAAGAAAAATAATAACATCACCAAAATTCTTTCAGGTCGATTGTAAATCTTGCACGTCGGCTTTGTACCGATGTATGCTCCAAGTGTATCCATAAATGTTGTGGTGATATCCGAATTCGGAGAATTTGTTACAAGGCGAAATATTTTTCGGAAAATTACGAAAACAATAAATGTTACTAAAGTCACATCAGTCCTAAGCGAAAAGAATGTTTTCATGTCTCCTAACAAACTTTTGGCTCTATTGTTTGGAACAATAACAACAAGATTATCGAATTCATTAAGATATAACTTAGTGAAATGTTCCTTATTCCATACACTATATTTTGACATTATAATAATTTCACATGATTCAAAGATTTTGCTAAAAACGGCAAATCTGTCGGTTTTATTCATATTATAAACAGATTCATAAATTATATTGTCAGGTAAACACATTGCAGATGGAATTCTATCCTTAAATTGGTTTACATTGGTATTATTGACAGTATATGGTTTACAATCAAAATCTTCTGGGAATTTTATAATTGAATCACCAAAAATTGATTTGTATATAAATTTAGCACGTAACTGTTTCTCTAGAGTATTAGCAATAAGACCATCTTCACCTCCAAAATAAAAATGATTTTCATATCGATATTTTCTCGGAAATCTAACAATTTTTGGTGGATCATTATTCATAAATACATTAACTACCGAACCATTTAAGTCTCTTTCATTGTCTCTAAAGATTAAATTAACTATGTTATCGATATTTTCAAATGTTGTGATCTTGTCACTGGCATTTTTATTTCTATTGTAATTATAGACTTCTATGCCATTATTCCAGAACAGGAACGCGAAATTTTTTATAAAACTGCCATACAATTTCAGTACATAATTGTTGATTACGTTATCATTATCTGGTTTCTTTCTGAATATAATCAAAGTTCTTAGTCGCGGATCCCATTGTAATCGATCATAAGTTAGTTGAATCTTTTCCAAACCAGAAACATCATTTATAGCGAAAATAACCAAAAAATTCCAACCAAAATCGTTTATATTATAACTTTTTACGTAATTGTTATCATCCAAATTTAATATCAACCAAGTCACTTCCTTATCGGAATTGTTGGACAGAATTTCCGCCGACACATAACTGTTATTTCCTTCATATCCAAATACAATCGAACGAAATTTTCCTTGAACTATTACTTGTTCAACGATATGGTTTATTGCAAGAATGAATGGAATTATTGGACTACTGATCAGAATCATGATTTCTCTCCCAGTTACGAATAGTCCTGATTTGTTGAGTAACGTAACTAAACTGAAGTTTTATGTAGTGAAGAAAGTTACTTTTACTTTCAAAATAAATTATAGGTTTTGGTTGTTTGGGTTTATCATTACATTTATACAAATTATGTGTTTCTACTATTTATGAATCATTTATCATTAGGGGATTATAGAGGTAGGCAAGTTTTATTATTTTTCCAAATAAATCCGACGTTAATACATTTTGAAAATGATCAGTATACATCAGATTAGAAAATGTTGAAATGCTTGTTCTATGTTGATGTTATTCAAAAATTAGTACATATTTATTAGCATCAAAAACTTAAAGTTTGTACACATTTTTCATACGTCAACGTTTCAAATTAATAAATCTTTTTCTTGCCACCATTATGTTGTGTTTATTCGAAAATGCGAAAATCAACTTATGTGATAATCATGTAATGATGATTCAATATTCTTATTTTGCTAACAAATTATATAAATTATCGGTATTCACACATATAATCGGGGAGATGATTTTTGATCATACTTACATTGGCTATATTTAGATATACCTACGTACGTACATACGATGAGTGTAATGTAGCGGAAGAGAAATTTTTTTGTGAAATTATGATTGAAATGAAAATAATAATTTTACGTAAATATTCGTTTTAATGAATTTATGTGATCGATTTTATATTTTTAATAAATTACTTATCTATATTATTTCTATTTATATCTAAAGTACGATCTCTACTGTCTACGTTCTTCATAAAGTGTAAATTTACTTATTTTTACCTCTACTCTTTTTTTTTTGGTGTTTACACTCTTTTGTTATTAATATGGAGTAGCGGGTTTATTAAAATAATTTAATTTGAAACTTTTAGTTACAATTCCATTACCAATTTAAAAATTTGTTTTGGTTTTGAACGATTTCACGTATCGTCTATACAGAAGAAAAACTCACTATCTACACTTTTGTCGAAAACTCGTTTTTTACATTTTCATATGTATAATTTTCAATTATCTATATATTATATAGTAGAAGAGAATTTTCTATCTTAATTACTTAATTATCAAATTTATACAAAAAGCCTCGTACCTAACTCAAAAACATGGAAATGTAGATAGTGAGGTTTTCTTCTACATACACGATATGTACAAGTACATAATTAATATTTTAGTTTCTAATTGTAACATTTTCATAATTAAAAATTAATTTGTAAGTATGAATGTGTGTTAGGATAAAAAGTCCTTAAAAAAATATATAAAATGAAAACGGATAAAAATATTCGTTTTTACTTTACAACCATAAGAATGGCACGTAAAAAATACCAGCTATATTCATCAGTTTTAACTTTTAACTATAAAATCGTTAGAAATTTATTTCAATTAATCTGACTAACTCTGTTTAAACCTAAGTACATTATTTTCTACAGAAATAAATCACTTACGTACCTCCCTTCTACTAAAGTTATTAAAAAATATATTAACAAACTTATTACAATATATATATTACAATACATACCTACATATCTCTACCTTACCTGCGTACATACTTAATAATTAAAGTTCAAAGCTCATAGGTCGTCATAAATACAAAATGGACATTCTATAATAATTCATTAATATCATCTTAGTTTTACATATAGACCGTAAATTTATTATTTACATTAAGAATAAGAAGTGTCAGTCGCAAATATTTTATTAATCTGTCTATTAAATCTAACAATACTTGTTAGCCTTTAATAAATAAAATGATACTCGTATTATACCACCATTTTATAATTTATCTTTTATTATGGATACAAAAGAACAATAATTGTTTGATATTTCGAATTTCACGCTGCTAACTATTTGACTTAGAAAAGCAATGTGAAATTTTGTAAACAAAGATTATGTGCTAACTTTTAAACAATTATTTACTAAATTTGGTTGACGTTACGTATAATGGATATGATTTTTTTTTTTCGTGTGTAGGTATCTAATATTTATAACAATTAAATACTTTTTCTTATTACTCAATACAGGTACTATAGAGTACAGTACAGTACATATTGTGTATAAGATATGTTCAAATAAGACAAACATTTTGAAATTGTTAAACATACTAGGTAGTTTATTTAGTAATTATTATTTTTATCTAATAATAATTTGCTTGACCCTAAAGCTTTTTCGCATAAATTTACCAAATAACTTTAATCGTGACAAATTACATTTTATTGATTATTCTTGATGGCAACTTTAATGCACGATAAGTAAAAGTTTAATTCTGAAGACTTGCTATGTTAGTTGCATATAATCAAGGATAATAATCTAATCGATATAGGTGTTTGACCACACGGGATTTCTCTCTAGTGTGAATTGATTTGAGACTCAAGGTTCGAAGTTCACTATACAAAAAGATTTTCATATAGTTTTTTTTTAAATAATCGCAAAAATATCACCAAATATGAGAATAAAAAGTATTTCATAGTTATGTTCCAAGGTATTTACATAATTTTATGAATAAACAATTGCAATATTTAAGTAATGAAGTAGTGGAAATGAATTACTATTTACCGACTATTAAGGGTGGTCCGTTTTAATTTATAAAAAAAACTTTCTCATAAGAATTATAAAATAATTGTTTATTATAGATTTGTTTTGGTCTTTTTCATGATTGCATGTGGGTGTTAATAGAGGTACTTAAATTAAAAAAATATTAACTACATTACTGTCATTATCATTTTGGAGCATAATAAACTGAAGGTTTTAAAGGTCTAAAACGTCACTATATTGAATAATAAATTAAAATTTTTTTTTTCGAATAATTTTCTATATACTATTCTATATATGTATGTATTATGAATAACTTAAAAGCACATTACAAATCAAATAAATTGAAAATGTTATCATAAATAAAAACGTTAAATTAGGTATACCGTGATAATGCTACTCGTATATTAGCATTTGAAAACATTTAAAAGAATCAATAGAAGAAGAAAAAAAGAAATAAAAACTATTTCTTCCTCCATGAAATATGTACATATGAAATGAAAATCAATGGTATTGCATGTTAATTTATGCATTTTAACAGACTTTAAGAAAAGAAAAAAAAATCAGATGAAAAAACACAAAGCCGCTAAAATTAAATAATATTTTTAAACATCTTTAATGTAAATTAAAACAAGATTAAATGCGGTCATATATATACCAGATTTCTTTCTTTTCTCCTTTGCATATTATAATTACCTGTACCTCTATATACCAATTCGTCTCCACATAGATCTTAGCTGATTTACGAACTTAAAGTTTTTTTTTTTTTCTTTACTTTGTTTGTATATATTATATATTGTATACATACGTAACGTATTCAAATACGGTATATTGGGTGTTCATTCTTCGTGCATGGATATCGATGATGGATAATTACATGTCAAGCTTAACTATTAAATGTGATTATATACATCTCTTGATTGATAGAAAAACATTTAAAAGATGTGCTTCTATGTGTACTTCTGAATAATAAATAACTCAAACATAGTGTATAACATTCAACTCAATAATTTTAAAATCATTTTAATAATGCTTACTGATACAAAAATAGTAAATGAAGCTCATCAGCATCCAAATAGAATTTTATAGTCGGTTGTCTTTTAAATAAGAAAAGATTTAATAGTGTTTAAGTAATCGTATTATAAGATAATTTTTTGTTTAAAAAAAAATTGATTTTTTAATTGATGTTGAGCCGGTTAACCAACTTTTTACCGATGAATTTAAATGGGCAAAAATTTATTAAATAAATGTAAAGAAAATTAATGATAATGATATGTTTATATCTATCGCTTATATACAATAACTCAATATATACCCATATAGATACAGATCCATACATTAAAAAAAATATTTTTGAACATTTTTAATATTTTTAAAATAATTCAAATAAATCACACAAAGTCAAATCTTAAACTATAAAAAAAGAAGCTATTACATGTGTGCACGTTTAATGCTTTGTCTATCACTCAGGAAGTTCACTTTTAGTTGTTAATCATATCTAATTTTTTTGACTAAATAAAAATTTTTATTAAATACTATTTATATTGTATTTTAACACTAACTACTATGGCTAACTAAGGTGGTTCTTCTGTCATTAAATCAAAGCTAGTATGGGACCGGCAAAAGAAACTATCACGTCTAGGAAACACTATTGTGGTTTCTAGGACATGAGGGTATTCTCGGCAACGAAACCGCCGATGCTTTTCCAAGAAAAGGTGCAAAATTTAAAATCACAGGTCCTGAGCCTTGCAGAAGACAAAGCTGCAGAACACATTCTGTTCAAATGCGACACATTGGCCATGGAGAAGACTGTTACATCTATGGGGCTATTTGCTGACCCCAACGGAGATCGGACATAACAACCTCCAGCACATACTGAACATCATCAGCAGAACATCGCTGGTGGGTCACATTTAATTTGTGAATACAGCAGATGACTTACAATAGATAAAACTAATCACAGTGAAGAAAAATCGCAAAGCCATACACCACCATTCTTAAACTAAACTAATGTGGTTCTGCCACTAAACATTCATAATAAGTATTTAAATAATAACAGATATACATATATGTATTTACTTCCTCACAAATAGTATTATACCAATTTAATAGTTACCTAAGTGTATTAGTAAGTAATTTCCGTAAACAAATAGTTTGACCCGAATATTTCTACTTCCATTACAAGAATCTACGATTTAGATATAATGATTGGATTGATAATTAAACAATTAAAATCAATAAAAGTAAATAAAACTTAACAATCTGCATAATTTTTGTTTCAAAAATTGAATTTAAATTAAAAGCTTTCGATAATAATTAAGTCTGAACTTTCGCTGAACATTTACTTTTGTACATAAAATTATCATGCAAATTTAAATAATCAATGTTTTAGGTATTTATGTTCAAAAAAAAACGTTTGGATTGGATTGGCATCACCAACCGAAATGACGAAAAATAACAACCAGGCACACGCATTTGGTACCTATCCGTTTATACAAGTCAACGCATGCATTAAAACCGTAAAATTTAAACACACGCGTTACGGTGTCATTACAACATAAAAATAAACCTAAACTTGTGCCGTTATTTTGTTGGTCATACCTATAAAACTATACATAAAAATACCTTGGGTTCATTATACGAAATTTCAATCAATTCAATATTCCAGAAATATTTTTCACAGCTTCTCGCTACATCTTATAGAATAGATAAAGATAATTCCCATTAGAAAAAAAAAAAAACTAATAGTTTTTTTTTAGGATCCCCTCCGCGCGCACGCCCGACCCGCCTTTTATTAAACAAAACCAAAACACAGTGTGCGCACAAATGTTTTTCATTATTTTGCATCAGAAAAAACGCAAAAACAACAAAAATGCTGTTTCGTCTTCTCTCTACCAAAATATCGGCGGCCGCTATAATACGTTTTCTCTGAGTTCGCGTCCGAAATCTTTTCATGACATGTTGATGGTAAGTTCCATCATCTGCTTGCACAGCATCTTGTTCTTGTTGTACAAAAATCAGTTGGTGAATGGCTTTCACAGTGTGAGCATTATTTTCAAATGCAAATTCAATATATTTCTTATTATTTGTTATCGTTTTTCGATAGATAAAATAAACTAAAAAGAAAAAAAAAATTGTTGCACAGTGTATTTGTTTTTTATGTGTATTAAGTGAATTTGTTTGTTTATACAACGGACACTTTGTGGATATAATTTCAAAAGCAACATGAATTTGGCAAGTATTTTATTTTATTTTTATATTTTTGTGATTTAGCCTTTAAATTATTAAATTTTTTTTATGATTGTTTTTAAAAAAAATTACCGAAAAATTAATTCTAGTACAATACAATAATTTAAGTTTTTTAACTTAGCTTAGCTTAACGTAGAGAAGGAGACTGAAAATGAAATTGAATGAAAAAATTAACATTAAACTAAAAATTATCAAAAAGAATTATAGGTAGGTGTTCTTCAATTAATTGCCTTTACTTTTATGATTCCTGTTCCTAATGTCGTTTATGATAAGGAAGATTGAGATCGTACAACACTTTTTTTTACCGATAATAAGCAAGAAACACAAGTTATTATACAATGTAAGACATTTTATTTTAAACAATTTTTTTTTTTAATACTTTAAAATAAAAATGCTCAAACACATCGATTCATTATTTATATAGCAAAAAAAATTATTTGTTAACTAAAGCCTAAAGTCAGATATCTAATTTATATATTTAGTATAGTCATGTGTAAAGATAGAATTTTTATTGGCATATCAAGTCTGATAAATATTTGTTAGATAATAATATGTAGCCATTAACCACTATTAATTCTTTATATTCTTTAAAAATAATAATTAAAATATCCTTTAACCCTAAAATATTAGTAATCTAAATGTTTAACAAAATTATATAGAAGTGCTTAGAGTACATATTTATTTAAATATTTTTGCTTTAATTTTAAAAGAAATTGTTAAAATACTTCTTTTTTTTTAATTACTTGCAGACATTAATGCGTATGGTTGCAAAATCGTAATTTAAATTTTTATTAATAGAAAACATTTTAAATAACAAATCAGGTATACCGATATACAAATTGCACACAACAACTGATTAGTTAATAACAAAAATTACAACAAAATTTCAAAATAGATTATAATGAGATGACTACTTCCATTACATTTACATTAATAATAATTAACCTGATTAGCTCTATTTAACTGTCAATGAATTAAAACATTGATTAAATATCGAATCGTAAAGTAATCTGTGTAAGTATAGATTTCATCATTATAATATAATACCTCCGAAAGGCATTTGATTACAATTGTCTTAATTTATATCTACTTAAAATCTTTTTCAAATCTATACAAATATTTTTTTATTTATTGCACCTTAATGTTATAGAGCAGTGGTATCCATTTAGTCGATCTTTGCATGTTTGCTAGCTTCGCTTATATACATTTTGATTTTATCATTAAATATAAAAAAGCTCTAATTATTTGGCGTTCAAACTAACCAAATATAGTGTTTATATTGTAAGAATACAATAAGGGTTAATGGGTATTCATTGGAAATGTAAATCTTTTTTAAATATTTGCGGACACCACTGCTGTATATAAATCATATGTGTCTATAGATGAAAGTTGACTGAAAACCTTTCTAAGATATTTATGCGTTAATTAATTCGTTAAAAAAGATGAACACAAAAATCGGTCGAATTTAGTTTACTCTTAGAAAATGACAGATTTTTTTTAGCCCAATTAAGTTCGCTTCAATACGTGCTATAGTGCTATTAAATAATATTCAAAAATATCACCAACAATAATTAAAATCATTATAAACTATGCAACTCTTTAATGTAAATAATTGTGTAAAAATGTAATAAACATAGTTGACATATCAAACGTATGGAGAATATACATATGTACGCAATCACGTTCCCTCAGTTTAATTATTTAATTGATAAATAAAAATTCTCCTTCCGTTAATATTCAAATTATTGCAACTTTTATTATATTATTATTATTAACTTTTATTAAAATTGTACGTCTTTTACACATATGTATGTATCTCTTTCAAAATTGCTGAAAGATAAAAGCTTAATAACTGATTCAAAATTGATGTATTATTAAAAAATTGATGAAATAAAAATGCGAAACTATAGCTTTATTTTATATAATTTTTTTAAAAACCACACAACTATTATATTATGTATGATATATGTAATACTCGTACATATTAAAAAATAATATAATTTTTCTTTTATAAGTAGTTAACAATTTTGATATCCCACAAGCCACAACACCTCTTCCATATATTAAATCATAAAAGAAAACAATAACTGCAGATTATACAAGACACATTTCTTTAATAGTTTTTTTTTTTTTTAATTTTATTAATCAACGTTTTGCTTACATTTTCAATAATTTATTATGCAAAATAATTAATCGTTTAATATAACAATCATTTCACACATAAAATGAAGACGTTTACACATTATAAATGATAGATATTTATGAAAATATACTTTGAATAGACATAATAATCGAAATTTGTAATTTTATTCATCGACTTAATGTTCAACCATAAATAATGTAGGGAATGTTGTATATATAGAAGGAACATATTATTTACGTATCATTGCTGATGTTACCTTTCAGTGGTTTAATGAAGGGGGTCAATTTCTATGTCATAACATAATAGCAAATTGAAATATTGTGATTTACTATACATATATGTACATAGGTTCTCATGCATATAGAAAATATGTTACAACAATTGTAATTATTAATATAATAAGTTTTGGAGAAATTGTATCCAACGAAGAGATCCAAACAAATTCAATTTCAATGTCGTATTTGAAAAAAAAACCAGTAAAGAAGGAAAAATTGGCTACGCCAATTATAATATACTCGTATGAGTACTTGTTTATTATTTACAACTTTGTACGTGTCTATTTTGTCTGTACGAACTTTTAAGTCTATGAGTGAAATCTTCATTTTTTTATTCATTTTCATATTCATTTTTTCCAAAATCTAAATACTTTTCGAGTAAATAATTAAAAACCCTAGAAATTCAATAAAAATGAATGCAGCGCCATAACGCTAGGTCGTACAACATTTTGGTCTATGAAAGAAATCTTCATTTTTGTATTCTCTATAATTGTTGTCATATTTATTTTTTCTATAGTACATTTCGACTACCTTTCAAGTAAATGAATGGTTTACACACTGTACCACAGCCTCCCCTATTTTTTGTCCGATTTGCTCTAAAAACAATAGGACTACATAATAAACTGTTAAAATTTCAGCTGATTTTTTGAAAAAAATGAAGTGAAAATAAAAGTATCTTCAGGAGAAAAGGTTCCATAGTACATGTTTGATAAATTGTTCACAATTGTCATAACAAATCGATTGCAAAACATTAATATTTGAATTTGCTATTATTTAGGTCATAAAGTTAAACATTTGCGGTTTGACAATATAAAGTACTTACTATATACATTTTGCTCGCATACCTTCTTTGATATCAATCAGTTTCCCAAAGTTATGTTATATTATATTACAATACATATAACCTCATCTACAAATAAGGAAATAGATCTCGACAATGTCTTTAAATACCGCAAACTATTCATCATTATTTGTGTCAAAATAAATTACAATTATTTTGCAACAGTAACAGTAATCGATGTCACAATGCGCTGTAACTGATGTATGTAGTATAGTAGATATAGTTATTTGAATCAATAAATATAATCAATTGTTTTACCAAATCATTATACCGGGTGCTATGGGTAATTGAAAATATTCCATTTATGTATTTCAATAATATGTACGAAAGAAAAAGTTATAGTTTCTAAACTCTGTTATTAACGATTTTGGTCCCTTTTTTGACTAGGATGATTTTTTTCTTCACAAAAACAAATTTACCGAACCACCCGGTATACGGATTAAGAATTAATAATTTGACTACATGTATGAATATTAATTTACTATGATTTCTTGTTTTGTAATGTGGGTGAAACTTGCTGGTTTTTTTTTTCTTGCTACTTTTAATGTGCAAAAATTACTCATGAACTACAATAATAATAACAATTACTGCTGTATTTATGTTCGTGTATTACCAACGACGAAAGATTGAAATGAAGATGAAGCAGAAGTTGAATTCAAAGATGATGATCATGGCTATAATACCAACCGACATATGAATGTTCTGTACGTACGGTTTGTATGTATGTTATTGAGCATAATATGAGAAAGTTTCGAATTTATGAATTTATGAATAATTTCTTTGATGTCATCGCGTCAGACGTGAAATAGTACCTGCAATTAATTTGGAAGATGAAGTCAAGTTTGTTTTTTTTCCTTACTTTTTTTAAAAATTATTATTGAATATACATATATATATACCTACATAAATATTTATACATTTTATATACATGCATATAGCTTTCGTTATATATTGCAAAATGGAATTCAATGTAAAGTGGTGAATATCACCAAAATTTCACTTTTATCATATTTATTTATTGCCTGCTTTAAATATTGTTTTTAAAGGTATAAATAAATTAATGATGATTGATAATATGTACAATTAATCGGAAAATATCGTTAAAGGTGTGTAATGTGTATATATATAGTAATAATAACCTGCGTGAGATCTGTTCAAGTTATAAACATAATCCGTTAAATTTGATTTTTAATTGGATAACTGAACAGCTCAAAAAAAAAATGTATGGTTAATCCAAAGGTTATATAAACAAATCAGTTTCTTTAACAAACTAACAATAAATATATGTAACTATTTTTTTTTTATTTTTTCAAATAACAATTAATTAAATATTTGAAACGATTTACCGGGCTAATTTTTTGTTTAAATCGAACTATAGACCTTCTAGACATTTTAGATTGAATACACAAAAAAAAATGTACTAAAAAGAGGTATACACGTGTAAAATGCGATCGTACGTACCTTCAAAAATTAATATTTGAGAATGCAAAAATTATAGTAATTAACAATCAATCATAAAAACAGTTTGATGAGTAGCAATTTTAAATCACTTTTCAACATAATATATTTCATTTGGATAAAGTTGGATAACTCATCTTGTTGTATTTACTTTTAGTACTTTTTTTTGCTTAAGTTTATGTATACACAAAAAAAAATTGGAGGTAAATCAGGTGACTATAAAACATACATCCATTAACTATATTTAACATTAATAACTCAATAAATTACAGACCCGTGGCACATAATGATCTTTTTATCTACAATGTCTATAGAAAGGTCTGATTACATTTAGGCACGATATTTATATAGTTTTTACGGGTATTTAACTATATATATATAACTCTACAATACATACATTCCACTCATACTCATCTCTTGAATTACCTGATTGAATAAGTGGCTATGATGTAGTTTTTAGTTACCTGCACGTACATACATATAAATGTATCCAGGGTTGAACTTGTGAAATTATTCCTCAATAAATTGTTTGTGTGTTGTCACCCCCGACTAATTTATTCCATATATAAGTATATAAGTGTATGGGAAAGATCACCTTTAAATAAATTGAAATCCAAATCATTTACATATTCTTCCTTATCCAATCTAGCCCAATGGATTAGCCAAATTCTAATAAAAAGTAGTGACTACATGTATTGGCTTGATATATTTCTGTTTGTTAAATCTCTGTTTATAGATAAAATAATCATTATAAAACTCTAAGAAATAATTAAAACTTCTTATTCATATGTTACAAATAATTACAGTTCACTTAAAATACTGTAATCTTCTTTATCTCACTGTCTATGTCTATTTGATATTGTACAATGGAGTGAGAATCCAATCCAGCTTTGTTTGAGAAATGTATAAATTTTTTTTCTTCCTATGATTAAAGATAATTTTCTGATTGATTTGTACATAAAACAACGACTGTTTTTACGCACCACGCAGTCTCATTTTATAAAACAATTGAAATCTTACAATTATAATTCCCATGTAAGAAGAAAATAATTTAAGTTCAATTCTTCTTCTTTTTATATTTTGTTGCTTCCTGTTTTCCTATTTTGTATGTATATCAATCAATCAATTAAAAAAGACAATAAGTGGTTAATTTACATGGATGTCTTTAATTGACTGATCAACTGATCAGCAAAACATACTGAAGAACTGAAGATCAGTCCCATTTCGCTCATGTAAATCTAAACGTAATATTATTTGAATTTTACAAATTCGTGCATTGTAGGTTTGGAACATTTTTTTTATCATTTTTTTTTATCATTTTTTTTTAAATCTACTATGTCATAAATTGACCCAGTATCATTGAAAATCCTAGACAAAAACCACATTAATACAATTTAAATAATATGTGGCTGAATAAGTTTATAAGATTTACATAACATCATAAATTATATAGTGTGTTGCTTAATAATAGACCTCTATAATTCAACTCATTCAATTTCTTAATAATAATAGGTTTTATATGATTAAAAAAAATTTTCCAAAATATAAAACTATTTTAACCAAAAAACCTATATAATATCAACTTCCCAAAAGTTATATTTCCATTGTTAGTTTTGGTTTAAGTAAAAATGGTAAGATCATTTTGAGCAGATAGCTCCTTAATTTAAGATAATAATAATTTTGCTTTTGTTGTAACATAAGTAATGTGAGAAATCGTATTAACAAGCAAGGTCATAGACCCATAATGTGTTAAACTTTTAATGATATGCAGCGAAATATTTGTAAGTATCTAGTAAAATGCATATAAAATCTACATATACCATATACATATGTATGTATGTGCCAATTCAGTGAGTGATTATAAATTGAAAATGGGTCCTACACATACACGTACAGTATTTTATCGTTTGCCATTATAATATCAATGGCCAGAAAAAAGTCCTCTAATACGAGAAAGTATTTTCGCTGTTCTTAGAATAAAATTGCTCTTGACCTGGTATGTATGTAAGTATGTACCTTAGACAATATAATACAAAAAGGAATCGTATATCTCCCATAAAATTAAACACTCGCACAACAAGGGGTGGAGCAGTATGGAAGGATGGAAATTCGCCATTCAATTGCTTGCTTTGTTTTTATTGTTCGATTTCAACTAATTTTGAACTGTTGTGATGAATTATTACAATAATTTATCAAATTTGTAGGTTTCTAAGACAAGGAGATCTAGATAAAATATGGATTGAATATAATGCATATAATCCCCCCAATAAAAATGTTCTCCAGCCTCTGCACAACTTCTCTCTTGCTTGCACTTTTGCACTCTTGCACTTTTTAAATGAATCGTGTTTTTTCTATCATTTGTTACATATGTATGTGTATATAGTATGAAAGGTATGTATGTACATTAGGGTGCATTTTCAATGTATAGACGTTTTTTTTTTAGAAATTGAAATGTGGCGGATGTGGAAAATTTAGGTTTGGATATAAAAATAATTAAGGTGAAATTTGAACCAAAAAAAATCGTTTAGAGGGTGCGCATTCGGGTCAAAGATAAAAAATATGCACTTTTCCATATTTCCAAAAATATTCCCTCTAATACCTAAAGTTTTAATACAGGAAAATAATATACTATTTTAAAGGAAATTTTATCGACTATACTTTTGTACTTAATATTGTTTTTTTAAATGTAACCGTTCAAAAGTTATAGGCCGAAATATGGAAAAGTGCATATTTTTGACCATTGACCCGAATGCGCGACCTCTAAACGATTTTTTTTTTGGTTCAAATTTCACCCAAATTATTTTTATTAAGATACCCAAGTTTTTCATCCCAGCCACATTTCATATTCTAAAAAAAAATTTGAAAATGCACCCTATTGTACATATGTACAATTGGCGATCAACGATCAATATTAATTCTTAATAATTGTTTATGGATTTATTTTTGTTTAATAACATTTTTAGGCGACCAATTTAAGATTAATGCAAAGATATTAATTTCTTGTTAAATATTTATATTAATCTGATTCCCATCATCTTAATTAGGATTTGTGTGTGACTATCTAAAATAATATTATACTAACCATATGCTAGTCCTAAGACGTTCGATTCCTAAGATAAGTTACAACTCAGAAGATCAATAAACTTTAGATATGTATATGATGACCGAGTGCTAATTTTCTTTATGCATACTTGTTTCATGTACATATTTGGACTAATACCATGGTAATAAACAAATTATAACCTAATATGTATTGGTGTTAAATTATTAATTGGGTGCAAAAAGTATTAAGAAAAGTAACAATAATGAGTTGAAAAGTTTGAATTCTTTTAATAAAAATTTACTTTATATAGAGAAATTCGTGTCATTATAGCAGTCACGATATATTTGTTAAATTCTTTTAAACTTAGACAGATATGGAAAAGTTGCACTTTTCAAAGACTTTTTAACAACTTATATGTATGTTTATAAGGTTTAAGTCTTATATAGTTTTGCTTTCATCTATTTTCTTATTGTAATTAATGAATAAAATAATATGGTTTAACATAGTTTCATGAAGAACAATGATGATGATTTCTGTGTAGGTATAGATCAGGGGTGGGCAACCATGAAGCCAATGAGAGCCGCATTCCGGTTTTTCATATATTATAAAGAGCCACAATAAAGTAA
>JANSTT010017556.1:0-16666 GCA_026745375.1 Platyura marginata
TGAAATAGAACAAAAGTTTGTATGGATGAAATGAAGTGCATAAATAGACGAAACTTTTGCGGGGGGTTCAATTTCAATCAAACAAAAAATAAATTTTTCATACAAAAACGCTCCGCTCTATTACGTATGCCTGAACTGAATAGCATCTTTCTTTGGCTAAAATCAAAATACAAACATTTTGTAAATAATTTATTCATTTGAAATGTATAGTATAGGTACCATGTATCTCTGCTCACATAATCTTATTACCACGCATTGTATACGATAAATCAATTTATTGATGAAAATGTTATAACTTAAATTTGGTTGAAAAAATCCTGACTGGAACGTCAAAATAAAATGATAAAGAAATCTCAAAGCTGTCTATATTCCAAGAATTATTACCAAAAGATATTTTTTTTTTTAAAGAAATTTTCAAAGAAAAATGGAGAGTCGTAGAATGGGTTTAATAAGAAAAAAAAATATGAACTGTTTATATTATTTTTAACTGTAAAGCTTTTCTGAAACTTCCGTAGATATAAGCATATATGTATATATGTACATATCTAAACGTGCAGTAAGTATAAATATATATATGTAAGTACATATACCTATACTTTAAAAGATTAGGCATGGGTTGTTTTATATACATACATCGAACCCGTCAAGAAATCAATGAAATAGAATATACAACATACATATATGTATTTTATTACTTGATTTCAATAAGCTTCATAAGTCAATTTTAGTAAACAAAATTTGTTTTTGAAAATTTATCCTTTTTCTATTATGTGTAAGTAAGTATACAAATATGAAAAGTTTTTTAAAAATATTGTACCTAATATTGATTATACTACCTATTAATTTAAAAAATGTATTACATAAAAACCTAAACAATAGGTTAGAAATTTTATTTAATTCGGAGCAGTAACGTTATTGCTTAAAATAAAAGTTTTCTTGCATTCATAACACGGAAAACATGTTTTTCACAAAATATTTGTATGAATAAAAATCTTAAATGCCCACAATTCTGATTTGTTATATATAAGTATATTTATATACTTATATCTTTCTTGTCAAAGGTCAGAATCTTTTATTTATATTGTCATGATCAAATTTCAACCTTTAAACTTTAAAATATGAAAAAGTGTTTGATGTTAAGGGGCCCACAGACATACACTTCAACTTCGCCGTTTTATTCGTTGATGCCAACCATTCGGTTATAACAGTGTATATGTAAGCCTAGGTAAAATCTGATAGATTAAATCGACATGATCGAAATAGGTATACGCAATTTCACAAAAGGAGTTGATTGGGGATATTTGAAGTGGGAAAAATTAAATTGAAATAGAACACTTTTAAAGTCGGAAAATCTTTTTTTAACTAAAGAAATCAGTTGGTTTCGTCATCATAATCATCAACATTATAAATTATGTATTAAAGAACATTTAAAAGAAAACATCTGTCTATACAAAAAAGCTTTACAAATTCGTAAAGTAAAATTTAAATTAACTCATATCATATTCAACCGGAATTGTACAAAATATAACAATAATAATATTGTTACTTTTAATTTCTTGCAATGTCCTATACAGAAAAATAAATTCTTAATCTTACAGCAAAATAATTTTTTAATAAAATAAATTTTTAATATTATCTAATTGTTGGAATTGAAAAACTGAAGATGTTCCTGTAAATAATATATATGTAATTACATTAAGTACTTATACTTTCATCTTTTTTTTTGCGTTTCATAATACTATTTCACAGAAGAATTCAATTTTCTCAAAGTTCTGGAGAAATAAAAACAAGACTCAAATATCAAAACGTATACATTTGATTAATTTACATTAGTTGATGATGATTTAAGGTATTACAATTTTTCTTTGAAAAGTTAACATAAATATTTTAAGAAAATTAATTATATTTATGTTACAAGCAGATATAAATACTATTTTAAAAAATTGAATAAGTAAATGAAAAAAGTGGAACATGATAAAATGATTAGTGTGTATGATTTATTTAAAAAATGTTTTTTAAATAAATATGTACACAGATTCATACTAGAATTAAAATAAAGTTTGTATTTTACTTTGTACAACTGTTTCAATAAAAAAAGTAAGTATGTTGGAATTTTGTATTCTTTCAGTGTAGGTAATTTACAGATTGTGAAATGTTTATCAATTATATTTATACAATAACCGACATAACCTACAATACCTATAATAACAACAAGGTTCAATAAATGGTTCGTGACTTATGTAGCTAGACATCAGTAGCGTCCCGTTAAAGATGCAAGACATCTTCTATACAACCCAAAACCGGCAAAAAAGAGTAAATTTCTCCTACAAAATTTTGAAGTGTTAATTTTAGTTAAAAATTTTATGAAACCCTAACTGTCTGTATACATCTAGTCAATTTTATTGAACACAACTTAGATCAATAGTACAAAGTAGGAGAAGTTTTATCGATTTGAGATCCGAAATAACAACCGTAGTTCTCTGTGTAATTAAGACATTTTATAATCAAGGAAAGCAATACAAGTATGTAGGTACATGTATAGTAGAAATTCGAAATACTAAAAGTTTTGCAGACAAAATGGCTTGTTTAGCGCAATGTTTAGCACTTGAATTTGCAATATACTAATGTGTATTAAAAAATATTTTTACTGTAAATACTGGTAAAATTCAGATGTATGCGGATGACATGGTAATAATGATAAATAAAATTTGAAAAAAAACAACAAATATTTCGGTTTCATCATAGACCAAATAATTTTTAATTAAAAATAAATTTTATGAAGCACAATTTCACATTAACATTTAAATTCAACACCCACATGATTACAGCACGAAACAAATCTCACACATGTACAAGCTAAAATAAATTTAGGTCCAAATTCTATCACGACTTGATTCGATGAATTACCCAAAAATATGAAAAATGCCGTAAGTAATTCACAATTCCAAAAAAAAAAACAATTTTTTTCTAACCATCTAATAATTGAACGAATTTAAATCCCATTTCATACAAATATAATTTGTGTTGTGTTCATGCAGAATAAATATGTAATTTAAATTTCATTGAACATTTAATTGAGCATGCTACAAAAAATTATAACCACATTGAAAATAGTTATTTCCAAGAATTTTACTTTGAGTACTTTGACAAATGTCCTCTGCGATAATACATAACAGCAACTGTGAAGAGTATTCTTTGAAAACTTGATCCTTTAGAATAAATTGAGAGAAATGTATTTGAAAACTTTTTTTATAAGTAGTTTTATTACGAAACTTTTTGTTTGTTGGTTTTACGTATTATATATCAATTTGAAAATAATTGTAAGTCTTAAAGTAAGTACATATGAACTTACGTATGGAAGTATACTTAATACACCTACCGACAAGTAAAATTGTTTAACTTTTATCAGGAAAAATTCTATTGAAGTTTACTTTCCGTAGAAAACATAAAGTACCTAGGTACAGAAAAACTAATTAAAATGTATTCGCTAATTTTTTTTTAATATCTGGTAACTTTTTCATTTGTCCAAAATAACTTAACTTCATATATAATTTCAAAGTTTAAAAAAATGAATGTGCGAACAAAATGAACCCTTCCCCCTTTGCATACAAAAGTACTTTTCATATTTCTTAAATAAATTTGGAAATGAAAACTATAAAAACAACAACACATTTTTTTTTTCGTGTTGCCTAATAGTTCATCACTATACCCGTCCGATGTTAATCAAGTGTATTATAACTTTGGTACTGCTTAACAGTGTATCTTGATGTGTCACAAGCGTTCGATCGAGTCTGGCACGAAGCTAAGTCTTAATTTACCAGCTCCTAGAATCGTACTTAAAATTCAGAGTTTCATACGAACAGGCAAAATCCAATTACTACGACATAAAAGATGGAGTACATTAAGGCAGTGTAATCGGTCCGATTCTCTCGAAAGCCTCTCGATTTTTGGATACTGAAAATATCACACGACGCCTTAAACAAATCAAACAATAGGATTTAACTTTAAGGGCAATGAACTCAACCAATTAAAACCAACAAGTTTACATAAAAGAATTATATTGAAATGAATTGTGTTTAAGCTATATATAACTTAAGCCATTGGGTAGCAGGTATGTATCGCACATGTCTCGCTCAACATTTAGTGTGAGACCATATATCAAACTTAATATTTATTTATCATAAGATCGTATTAATCATATCCATGAGGATGTTAAAAAAAATAACTTTGGAACGGAGTTTATAACGTCCCTTAATACTCATCGTAGAAAAAAGAATTTCAACACCATTGTCTTTCTCGTGAAATTCTCCATGTCTGTCCGTCTGTCCGTGATCAAGATTCCGGCCAAACGGCTGAAGTTAGAAAGCTGAAATATTGACAGTTTGTTATTTAGTTCTAGAGTAAGATCTCTTTTGTTTTTGGAGCAAATTGGACAAAAAATAGGGGAGGCTGTAGTGCAGTATTCACCTAATTTTAATATAAACAATTCATTTACTCGAAAGGTAGTCGAAATGTAGAAAAAATGAATATGATAACAATTATAGAGAATACAAAAATGAAGATTTCATTCATAGACCAAAAAGTTGTACGACTTAGCGTTATGGCGCTGCAATCAATTTTATTGAATTTCTAGGGTTTTAAATCATTTACTCGAAAAGTATTTAGATTACGGAAAAAATGAAAATGACGAAAATAAAAAATAAAAAATTAAGATTTAATTCATAGACTAAAAAGTTCTACGAAATACAAAGTTGTAAATAATAAACAAGTACTCATACGGGTATATTATAATCGGCGTAGCCAATTATTTCTTCTTTACTGGTTTTTTACCTCTCGTTAACTCTACTAGGATACATTGAAATGAATTTAAAAAATGATTATTCTGAAATTATGAATTATTACCGTCGGCAAGCAGAAATTTTTGAAACATCTGAATGACAATATTTCAATTTTCTTATTTGACTTGCTGTAAGTATACCCATGATACACAGGTGATATTATTTTCACCTATGCAAAGTACTTACCACAGGACTCCCTTACCTAATTGTTAAAATATAAATGAAATTTAATCCTTTTTCAAGTAAAATTTTATATCCAATTATTTTCATCATAACATTTTGTATTGTTTTGAGAAAATCATTAAAATATGTAATTCAAAACTGGATGTTCTGCACGTTTATTTTTCTACGAAATAATATTTAATTCGTTGAAAAATAGGCATTACAATTCATGATACTTACACACATATATAGTTTGTTACTTTTTCCGGAAAGGATTACTGAATCTTCTTAAATAAATTTTATTAATAAAAAAATTTAAATACGCCTACTTAAAATTAATCATTTACTTATGTAGAAAAAAAAATAGTTAATCAAAACAGATTTAAAAAAAAAAATATTAGATAAGAGTTACAACATAAAAACAATATATAAATCCTTAATAACACCTACACAATAAAATAAACACTGTGTGTAAAATGCAATTTGCATAAAATGTACTATTATTTGAACAAGCTTACTATGCAAAAATTTTATCAGCTAAATGCCCCTAATCGTTTTATTAATCTCAGTCAGTCAATACCCATAGAACTATGTGGTTTTTTTTTAGTTTATATATTAAAAATTTTACTGCATATGCATATCAAATATTACACTACACGGCTGATATCTACCCATAAATTATAAATTTATTCATTTTATTGCATAGTGTACATTTAGAAAATAAAATAATCTTTATCTTAAATACTTACATATGTACTTATATACCTACATATATGTATATAAAATAATTTCAAATCAGAGACTATATAAACCACTTACCATGTGTTCACAGCCAACACTACATAGACTTTTTGCTGGTTGTAATCCGTCTGACAATATTTCTGCATGCACTCCTTAGTTTATATGTATTTGTGTTATTACTTCGATTAATATGATAATTTTGCATGTGAATGCACTTCACTTTTCATATGTAAATGTTATTGTATCGTATTCGAGATTACTGCACTTAATCGAAATGGTGATATTGATGATGGCAACACTCTATTTATTTGAATAAGAAAATATAACGAAGAACCATAATTATACTTAGTTCATACACAAACCATATACAAAGTGGTGATTTTTTTATAATATTTCAATATCCTTTTTTTTGGCACAAATTGTCTTCAATTACATTTATTAAGTTAGTTAGTTAGTGAGATAATTGCCAAAATGCTTTTTATGTGTAACTTCAGATACTTATATGTAAATAAATAAAGAATATTCAATAACACAAATTTTAATTTAAAAATATTGTGCACCACTGATCATAACAATTATTATTTATTGTTATGGTTTTCGAAAATGAATCATATTTTAAACTAGGCTATATTAAGCACAACAACCAACAAACAAGTTCCGGATACCAGAATAAGATATTAAAATATTTCTATAAATCTATAAAATAAAAACAATAAAAACAATAATATATAAGAAGGTACATAAGTATATGACCGGAGTAAAATGAATTTCAATCGATATAATGAATTCTTTGTTTTAAGTGGGAAAGTAGTTATGCAGTAAGTTAAATAGCTTAGTTAGATAATAAATTCGATCATAATAAGAATTTTTTTTGACTTTTAGTAATTTATAAACTTCTACTAGTACCACTATTTTATTTATCAAATTCCTGTTCATGTAATCTATTACGAGTGGAACATACTCACGAATAGAGTTTTACACTCCAAACGTAAATTCCATTATCTACAATGATGCCTAATGCTTTTATTACTACACAATAATAAAGAAAAATAGCTGTAAAAATTCATTATGATTTGCAGAGAGAGCCATTATACAGATAAATTGCGAAAACATCAATTCCAAAAATTTTCTCATTAATAACTATTAATTGTGTTTAAGTGTAATTAAGTATATTATTAAGCGGCCAGTCAGCTACCATTAAATTTTTGTTGTGGCCCTAATACAGAAACATATTAAACACCCTAGTTTTACCGACCCTCCCCTGCCCCCATTCCTAATTAAATAAATGCCCAAAAGAACCTTAAATAATCAGTAAAATATAAAATATATTTCACTGTAAGTATAAATAGGTGGTGTAATAATGTAACGATAAAAAAAGGAAACTTCCAAGAAATTGTTTGTTCAGAGAAATTTTTACGTCAAATTTATGGTTGTTTTTCATATAATACATGAACCCCTATTTCTTATCCAATTAATTTTAATTGTCTACTGTTGAAAATTGTACTATCAAGCATTCGATGGCATCTTAAACAATTCCGCTAGAAGTATGCGTAACCAAAAAAAAATTAATTTAATACAACAATTGAATATAAGTGTATAGGTAGAAACATTTAAAATAACGACAAAAAATGTCTTTTTTTTAAGTTCCATTTCCCTAAATACCTGAAAGCTTATTTGCGTGAAAATCTCTTAAAACTTATCGGCCTGAATAATCTTTACAAAACATTTCACTGTCAGACTAATTAGCCAGAAAGCTTATTTCTCAATTTAGTAAATTACAAAATTAGTCAAAGATGCTAATTATTATTATGCAAGACAAATTATCCGTAAATCATAGCTGAAATTTTTTATGTCCATTAAAAATGTAATTATATATTTATCAATTGCACTAAATATCGAAAACCAACATACATTAAAAATAAAAATATTTCTTTTTACATAAAATATCCCGACTACATATAACTTAAAATGTATTTTAAAGGCCCTCCTCAGTGAAAAACCAAAAATAATTTGTTTTGATTTGTATATATTGAAATACTCTTGAGGCTTAATTATTTATGTTATTTAGTTTTCGGATATACTTAATTTGAAACCAAAGAAAAAAAATTCAAATTTTACACAATTTTCCTTTTTAGACAAAACATTTTCAATATTGAATGGGGAATCATTTATCATTATCAACGTAGGTACATTACACACTTCAATATATAATTTGATTTTTTTTACGTTGGTATAAAAAATTCGGACAAGACCTGTGGTTATGCATGCAATGTTAGGGATATCCACTATACAAAAGGATAAAATATTCGCATTCAAATTTAAATATATTAATTAAGTAATTTGTAAAATCAAACTTAATTAAAATGCACATTAAATATTCATATAAAAAATTACTTTTAACTTTTTTTTAAAATAAAATGTGAGTGATTTAAATAGAATGCATTAGCTCCAAGTCTGCAACTTTTCAACGTTTCAATCTGTGATCTAAGTATTTTAAAATGTGCTTGATCAATTTTAAGCAAAAAAGAATTCTCGTAATAATCCAGATCATTATAATAGTTCATAATCTAACTAAATAATAATCAACAAGATAAATTTTAAGCCTACCTCTTGTCAATATAATGTAATGTAATGTATGTAATATGTATTTATACTATTATAAAAATTATTTCAAATTTCAAACAATGTCCATATAGGCGTAATATCACAATGGAAAAATGGAAATTCTAAAATTATATTATTCAACATCTTTGTTAAAAATTTATACTGGAATTGAATTATATTAGGTAGGTAAATACGTACTTTTTCGGATTATGTACATATTATGTTCAGTTACTTATAAAAAAGTAAATATTTAACTCTACGTATAAATATCGCAAAAATTCATAATAAAAATTTGTAATCTTTTCTATCTCTGCATATTTGGCAAATTTTTTCCATATTTTAAATTTCAATTTAATTTTATTCTATATTTTGTTATAAGTAAAATAAAATTGAAGTTTGTTTTTGTTTACATACTTAAATGTGTAAGTACATAAAGCTGAGCATTTCACTGCAACCAAATATTAATAAAATTCGTTTGCAAAATTTGAAGAACTCCACTATAAAATAAATTTATGTAAATAACATACTACATACCAGATAATAATAATAACTACTTAACCCTCGGTTACTAACACTAAAATATGTTCCATAAATACTAACGCTGGGTCTAATCGACTTTACCTCACCTCACCTGAAAAAATTACTTAAATGTGAATCAAACCGTGTTAAAATTGTATTAAACCTGCATACTAAGCAATCAATGATTACTGTTATTGTAAAGTATTGTTTGCATTTCATTTCAATGTTTTAAATGCGTTTGTTTTGGGTCGAATCGACCCAAGACGTTAGTAACCAAGGGTTATATTTGTTCACCAAATAAAGCTCATACACGATAATTAAAATATTTAAAATTGATATAACTTTCTTAATTAAAATTTATACATGATCCAACTAAATTATATTTTAAATTACCTATTTGTTTAGATTAGTACAGTAATTGCATACAGTAACAATTTTTCCCAGACTTAATCACTCACAAAATTAAATATAAAAAATCATAAACGGCATAAAATTAATAAATGCTTTTTTATTTTTAATAATCAGTAATCACATATGCTAACTGTGTGGAAAATATTTTGCGGATTTCTGCGATAATTTTTTTGAAGCATTTCCAAAAGTAGAAAATTGTGAGGTATTGTAAACAACATACATTCGTATGGATGCTAGAAATTAAGCATTAATATGATAACTACCTTGGAAACTATCAACACATCATTCGATTTGAAGAGTCACTGAGAGTTTTTCCTTCTTTCTTATATTATTATTTTTCTTCCTTTACATGTCGAGTAGGTAAATATTAGGTAAATATCGTATTAGAAAGTAAATATCTAAATGTTTAAATGTACTAAAGAAGAAAATCGATTAGTTAGACAGTAACGTTTGTTAATAATTTGTAATTATTTTAAGAAATAATAAAATTTTCAGAAAAATTTCATTCATAAATGGTTGGTAAATTTTCATTGCCTACACCCTACACGAACATCTTCGTCTGTTGCTTTTTTGTAATGCTGAATGAACAAGTTGTTTGCGAATGAGGATGTCGACGTATATACTTTTATGTATATATATATTTGTAAATGTATTTGTGACGAAAATTAAGTGTATATGTATAGGCAAAATTGTATAATAATTTTTGTCAAAACTAATAAATACCCTTTTCTATGCATAAATGTATTTTTTAAATTTTAAACTTTATATTACACCTTCATTTTTAAAGGTAAAGTTTATTATTTATATTTTTTAAAAAAATCCTAAGTTAATTCTTCAACATTAAAAAAAATGTTTTGTAAATAGACGTGGAATTTTCAGATATATGTATAACTTTTTGAAGTTGGTTTTTGGTGCAACTCTCTAATATTTCAAATAAATTTTTTTTACTAATTTAACGGATCATATAACATTTTTTTTGGTCATAAGTGTTTTTCTGCTTTCGATTAATTTATTTTTACTAACTAGAGCAACTAGTACATATATTATTAATTATTAATATTAATCTTTCGATTTGGATAGGTCAAATTTCAATTTCTATAGTCGTTTTGAGATACTTATATCGTTAGACACCACTAGGATTGTAAGAGAATTGTATGTAAGTATTTATACAACAATTATAACTTTCTAACTAATTTTATAAGAATTCTAAATCTTTTGAAAATAAACACACGAAAATAGAAAACAGATTAAATATAAAACCAATCACTAAGAACTTTGATAGAACAAAAACTTGAACATTGAACAAAACGGAAATGTTTGAAATTCTTGAACAAATCCATTATCTACATATATATAACTAAGTATACATATTGTTATTACAATATATAGACGTGAAAAACAAATAAAAAATCAATTACAATACTAATTTGATTTGGTTCAATGATAATAATTAAAAATAATTTTTTTTTTAAATAGGTAAGTGGTTGTAGGGATCCAAATACATCTTAGTCTCAAATCTTACACACATAATATTTTTAAATATAAAATTAACTTCATCCGCTTCAGAAAAATATATTAAATAAATTTAAAAAAATAAAAGAAATTAATAGAAATTGTTCATTGTAACTCCGTCCGTCTTGGCTAAGTCATTTTACTTAAGTCATGTATTAATTTGTCTTATATGTGTTTGGTTGTGTATACGCAAATAAAAAAAGTCACAAAGTGGCATTTGTGTTATTGTATATCAAAGAGGAAAAATTTTACTTATACATAGAAAATACAAAATAAATAAGAAAAAAAAAATTAATTAACATACGCAAAAATAGCATTAATGCAAAAATTCATAATTTGCCACCAAGAGAACTGTGAATTTTGTTCATTTTGTTAATACGTTGACTTGTCAAACGAGAAATTTCACTTTTAAATCACGATATGAATTATCATAGTTCATACTATAAGTACAGTACATACACTTAGTGCATTTGTATGAGTACGTACATAATAATTCTGATAAGATATCTCTTGATTTTTTTTTTATTTACTTTTTCTAATTTATTGTTGTTCGTGCACACTACTACATACAACACATACACAATGAATTTTAAAAATCTTTAATGTTTCGTAAAATTATTATTACACACGAACGGATAATAATTTTGAATACAAAAAAAAATTTAAGTGTTTAAAAATTAGGTACTCCCGAAATCCGATAAAGAATTGTTCAATGCTTCTGGCCAAATCCACTATTTCCACTAAAATACTTTATTTTATTTAACAACGTTCACATAACACGCGTTTACTTTTGGGTAACTTGTTGCTTCTCATCTATTATAATTGTAGATAATGGTGGAGGCGTAGCCAAACGCAACGAAGAACGTGCAAACAGTTACGAATACAAAACAAAACTGAATCTCGTGA
This sequence comes from Platyura marginata, assembly GCA_026745375.1. NCBI lineage: Eukaryota > Metazoa > Arthropoda > Insecta > Diptera > Keroplatidae > Platyura > Platyura marginata. The sequence continues at coordinate 11,694 of JANSTT010017556.1, forward strand.
AATCGTCAATTTTTTGCGTTAAGTGAAAAATGTCATGTTAGGTCACGTGGTTTTTTTTGTGGGATATAAACAACCTTTTCTTTGCGTTCGGGATTAGCCCTCCGATGGGTTTTCAAACCCTATTTTTTAATAAGAAAAGGTTGTTTTCTAATTTGAATGGCGCTACACAACACTACATACCAATGGCGTTAGTTTCTTCGTCATCGAATTGACATATTTTGTTAGGAGTTTTGTAGTTTGCTTTTTATCATTAAGATGTGGCTGACTGAAAGAAAAACGTTTTTATTAGAAAATTTGAAAATTTCTCTTGTTGGTTGTTTTTTGTCTATCGTTCATCTTCTTGGAGGAATAAGAAGCTGGTGCCAAATGAGGGGGGGGACGTTCTGAATTAAAAAATGTTTTACTTGAGTAACTTTTTCCTAAGTCTTCTTTTGTGTGTAATTAGTCTTAGTCCTCGTGACCATAGATAATATTTAAGTTGAGCTACTAAGATTAACATAGCGCAGGATTTCTATTGACGTATCCTCGTATTTATAAATCCCAATCAGCAAAGTCTCTTGTACAAATCTATGTCAATGAATATGCATAATTAATTATGATTAGCATTATATTTTTATAGTTAAATTAGGATTGGCCATAGATAACATATTTATCTATATTTTGATAAAAAATATATTATTGTTACCTAATCAATCAATTTTACTATAATAGATAATTTCTGTATAATTATTATTATTTATAAACACCTAGCTAATTAACCAACAAAATAATCTATGGGTGACATTATTTTTCGAATATCAGCTGTTAGGTAATGCGTATATTAATTAGAAATTAGTTCAAAAAGTATTTTCTTTCTGATAACTAACAAAGTTAATTATTGATTGACTAACTTGTAGCCAATCAATAGGTAAAAGTATACTCCAATACAACGTGCCCTTAACTATTCAGAAGAAACTGAAATTATATGTTAGGATTTATTAATTGTATTAGACATTACAGATAATTAGTCTTTACGATTTTTATTGCTTCTTTCTGACACTCTTTGGTGAATTATGGATATCCATATGTATAACTATAAAATTCCTAATCTACCTGGATCACATTTAAGAAAAGCATTTACATTGTACATGACTGTAGAGAACTGATGAGTTATTCCTTCTCATAGACAAAATTCTCTCCAATAAAAGTCAGAAAGTGTCATATATGACAAATAAATATTCAAGAATGGATTTAGTTAATTTTAGCACAAAGGAATTTAAGAAACAACAAATTGGACAAACTTCATTTTAACCGATTAAAATAGAATAATAATTTTTTATTTAAAATAGAAATCATCATCATCAAACAGATAATTCTAACGAAAAGTCATTAAACAGTTTTAAGTAATTTTTTTCATATCAAAAAGAGACTTTTCTTCCTATATTTTAATATGAAAAACATTCTATAACATAAGCCCATAAGTCTATAGTTACATTAAAATAACACAGGATACAAAGAAGGCGTCTAATTTATTAACTTAATTAGTTGTGTTCAATGGCTTACTTACAGGCTCATGTTTCATTGTCTTATTGTTAGAACAAGGATATACTTAGCCGTGTTATATAAAATTATATGTAACTATATGTACTGTACAGTACTATACAATTCTACTGGTTAAAGCTTTACTAAACAAATTTCGATGTGGCCTTTTTGTATTAATATCGCTTTCGGTTATGAAGTGTACAATAAACTTTTTTAATGAGGTTTCTGCGTGACTATGAATTTCTTTTCTTTAAGATTTTCGATATATGTATATACATATGTACTGTACATAGATTAAATCTAGAAAATTGTTTCTGATCAATTGTTGAATTTTGACTTTGTATATAAACTACGAGTACATCAAATGTAATTTGTTTGTTTTCATACTACTTGATTAATTTATAATTCAAATACACAAATACAACATTAGTTTATGAAGATTAGGAAATTAATTTTACATTTGTATTGGTTCTAGCACAACATCGCATTATATGAGAGATTTTTCATAGTTCTACCTAATATATGTACCTAATTGCAATAATAAAATCATTACACACATCAGGTGCCCATATTATCTTTAATGGTCAAAGCACCAGTGGCGGCTCGTGAGAATTATTGATGCTATCATCATGGTTTAGGTCATTTTGATGGAAGAAAATAGATTGTTGTATATCTGCAACCCGGTTAAAGAGCATTGACTGTGCTGCCTGTACATGTGGAAATGATTGTTTATAAACAACATAATTTATAAACAGTCATTCACAGGTAACCCAGTTAAAGGTCGTTTCGGTTGGGCAGATTTCAACATGTCCTGCGTTAACGAAAAAAAGAAATAATTAACGTTTGGGTTCCCAATAATTGATAAGATTGAGTTCTATTAAAACTATCGCTCGATCAACATCGCGTAACCAATGTGAATATTTTAAGTTAATAAATAAATGTAATGTAAATATTTTAAAGTAGTTAATAAATGAATATAATCTAAATATCTCGAAAAAAATTGGATGTTCACAAAATTTCGGCGGTTTTTTAAAAAGTGACATAATTTTGAATTTTCTCAATATTGGTTTTGAAACGTTGTATTATTTTGAATTGCAAGCATTTTTTGGCAAATAAATTTTTTGGAAAAAGTTAATTCTTTAAGGTCTATACTGTAACGACCTCCTCGGTCATCACATTTTTTCTAACTTTCTATTTTGAAATTATTTGTATTAAACTTCAATTTGTAATTCTTTTTTTAAATTTTGCGCTTTGTATTTAAAATGTTAAAGTAAATTAATCCTTGTTTAAAATTCCCATCATTCAAATATATCCCTACTTCCGCTTAACCAACCGAGATCGAAAATAAACGAAGGAAGAAGAACAAGTCTGATCTAACCATCAAAGCGGATGGTCGCGTGCTTCAAAACGATCGGTTATTAAAAAAAGGAATATAAAAAAGTGTACTTAAATAAGTTAAAAATAAAATTTAAATTAAAACAAAAAATAAACTAAAACAAAACATCAAACAAATAATAAAAGATTGCTTAATAAAAAATTAATCAATTGTGAATACCTCAAGAAAAAAGATCAGTGAATCCATCGTACCAGACTTCCATCCACGTTGTAAAAAAAATATTAAGGTAAATTTAGCTTAAAACAAAATTGTAAGTGACGGCCGAGAGCCAGGCGTTCCTTTCAATACATTTTCAGTATAAAAACCAGAAACAGACATTACTTCACTTCAGTTAAAGCTTAATTCTTAAATGTGGTTTGGTATTTACCTACTCGCTTTTATACGATCAGTTCCATGTTATAAATTGGCTTAACTTATTTATTTAATATACCGAAATATTTAATGTCTTACAGTCATGCGTCACGCCGTTAAAGTAGGTAGTTAATAATGTTTATAACTGTATTTACCTACATTCTTACGGCAAAACAAAAATTAATAAAGCTTTAGATTTTAATAAAGTTATCAAATTAACTGTTGGAAACATAATGCGACTAAATCACGCAAATCAAAGTTATATTATTGGAACGTTTATACGGTGTACAAAGGTCGATTCGGATATGAGTCGGGGTCAAAATACAGATTAAATTATATTTGTTATTGAAACTGTACGTAAACTGTACGAATAAGAAAATGAGTAAAAAAAAAATGTGTTGCAGGAAACTTTTCTATAAAATTAATTTTATCAATCTCTGAAAACTCCAGGTGACTTCTTTAATATAAAATGATTTTTTTTTAATGTGTTTTTATATAAAAGTACGTTTTAGGGAACTGTTATAATAATATTCTATACCTAAATGGGTTATTAACCTCCAATTTTTGATTTCCTGAAATAAGCCGACTAATTATAGCATGCCATAAATACTAAATTTATACCGTAGGTACTTAAAAAAAAAAAAAAAGTAGAAAAAAAGGTAAATTTTCCATTTGTTGTACTCGCACAATAAAAATGTATATAAATGTAAAACGAACATGACATGAATCTGATATTGACATGAATTTTGTTTGAATAAATAAAATAGTTTCGTATAATTAAGCACCCGCAGCACAAATCTAAAAACGCTTTTTATTAAACAGCATGGCCATAGTGAGGGTGCCATGTCCTAACCAGCATTTCGTTTTACCGTTTTTATATATGGATTTATTCGCAAAACATTCCTTTCCATATTATAATAATAATAAAAAAGAAAAAAATATCCAACCTCATGACAATGTTCTATATACAATTGCAGCAGCTCCGTTACATGAAGTAGGTACAAGACAAGTGAATTAAATTAGAACATGAAATTATTATCGTAACAGGATTTATGTATTAGCAAATCAGATGAAATATCTTTGAAAGGTATTTCATATTCTTCATTGTTTTAAGATGTCTCTTACGCAATTTTTACATTTTTATATTGAATTAAATTTTGAAAGCTTTTTTCTAACAACAATGAAAATTAAAACAATTTAATTTCAATTAAAAAAATCCATTAAATTGCATTTTTTAAATGAAATCCCACAAATAACTTTTTACGAACAAAAATTCACTTTAGTTATTCTTTGTTTAACTTTTTACCAATCACAATGCTCTTACTTAAGGGTTGCAAATAAAAAAAACAAGGTTGAGCTTTAATGAAAAAATTATTTTACGAAAATTCTTGAAAATTTAAAATTGAGTAAAAATAAAACCTTTCTGTCTTATCTAATAGCATGAAGGAAGTTGGGAATTTTGTCACATTTTATAGAACTCTCGTCAATTTTGCTTCCGTACTATATATGAAATATAAAAAGGAAGCCTTGGTTTCATGTGGAAAATTTGAAAATTTGTTTTTCATTTTCTCCACGAATTGGAAGTTGTATAACAAAAAAACGCAATAAAAATTTTGGTTACTCGGATCGCTCGCTCGTTAGCACGATAACTCAAAAACGCGTTGAGCTAGAAGCTTCAAATTTTTTTTGATTGGTTAAAAAAAAA
>JANSTT010017557.1:0-16665 GCA_026745375.1 Platyura marginata
TATCTTACTCTACTCGTAATTCAGAAAAAATGACTTAAGTTGTTTTAACTTGAGACCACAGATATATATATATATATGTATATTATAATAAATAAATGCGATAAACGCAGTATCAAAAGAGTGTACCTAACTATATATTCTATACACCCAGAGAAAAATATACAATTTTAACAACCAATTAAATTTGTTGGCGTAACCAAATTTTATTAATATTACCAATTTGCACAATGAACATATACTTTCTGTTTTATTTATTAGTGCATTTAGGTCTATAATTAACGATCGTATACATATATACTGTTTTTCGCAGTATTATACCGTTTTGTTGGAATCCACTGCTTTTTCTCCAAAATACTTCATTTATTTATACTGCGAAAAAAAAAAACCCAAATTCTAATTTTTTAACTGCTAGAAATTCAACTCTATCAATCGTAATGCAAAACGTAATGTAAAACGTATAATATGCTTTCTCGTTTGTTATTTAAAAGAATAAAAAATGTCGAAGACAAGAGTCAAAAACAAATTCAACGCAAAACATCGTAAAAAATATCCTTTTCCCGAAAAAAAAACAAAACGTGAAAGTGATGTTTTGTGCACAAAATGTAGAGGTACTGTTTCCATTGCGTCTGGTGGTAACGCAGATAACGAGGACGATTCTTCAGATGATGTAAATAAATCAATAAGTAGTGGTAGTAGTCAATAAGAAGAAGTATAAGTAAAGAATAATAATAGGAATAAAAACAGAAAAAAATCTAAATAAAAATTAATCCTAAAAAGTAAAAAGTAAGACAAAAATTATCTAAATATAATTGGATAGTGAAATTAAAAGTTAAAATTATTCATAGTAAGTGTAAATTTTGAGAATTCTACTGACAAATAAAAAAGTTAATGCAGATGTAATACAATTTGATTTAATAGCTGTGCTACTATACGAAAAGTAGAGACTGATTAATTGAGATAACTAATCATTTGCCAAAAACTAGTCCAAATTTTGTAATCCTTACAAATGATATTTTACGAGAACCAATATTTATTTGTCACATATTTCAACAAATTGTACAAAGCATATTTGTTGAATTATTTGTAAAATATTTGTTATTACATTAGTATTCACTCACAGACCATCTGGCTTTAAAGCTAAACATTTAAGTGATAGGATTTGTGTATAATACATACAAAGGATATTATTAACAAACAAATAAAAAAATAAACAAATTATTAATAACAATAATATTAAAAGGCCATGACGGAATAGAATTTAAAATGTTAAACGAAAAAAAAAAAAAACATTTAATGGACTTACATATTTGCATACAAATGATTGGTTGATATAACAAATCAGTTGGGAATAGAACAAATTTTTACAAATCATTTGTAACGATTGAAAATCGTTTCGGCTGAGAATCGATGCTATCAATAATCAATTGTTAAATTCGTTACAAACATTTCTTGTGAAAACAAATTTTTCTCTTGATGCAGAGTTTTTCAAATTATTAGTCCCGATATTCATATTCAAACTGTATTTGGATTGTCTGATCGAATTGGAATATTAAAAAAAAAAATCCATCTTTTAATGTTTAATTTAATTTAAAATATGTGTTCCCAAAGACACATACATATACCTACATACTTAGCACTCATTTCTTTTTCAAGGTATGTTTGAAATAAAAATGTGCTACACAATGCACCACATCAGTATTTTCATCATGTCTGGTTCACCAACAATTGGATTATGTTCACCTTTCAGTTCATCGTCCAGTCCATTTTCAATAAAATCAATATTGTCCTGAATGTCGTCTAGAGAAAATTGTGTCAGTAAGTAAATGTATGTATAGCCAAAGTAAAATTCTCCGGATAGACAACGTTGAACTTTTCAACTATTTACAATCTATGTGTGCTATGACTGCTATGTGATGTGGTTCGGTGTTTGTATTTAAAAAAAAAGACATCCATTCAGAAACTAAACCACAAAATAATCTCGAAATAACAAAGTCGTATAGACAGTATCGCATCGCTTTATTTCAGTTCCCATTAAATGCATTTATTTGAATTATTCAACTATATCTGCCAAGTCACACTTGACTGACTATTTCGATGTTCCGGTTTATTTTTATTTTTATTTTAATTTAACGCTAGGCATTATAAGCGGTGTGTGTGTCTTTACCTACACTTGCCAGATGGCAATTATTTTATGAAATCTTCTGTCTTGGGAAGCACACTTGAGTTGAGAAATTCATCTTAGTTATGTGTAGGTATACATAATTAGAAGAAAAAAAAGCGATTATTGAAAATATGTCATGTTATGTAGTTATGTGTAATGAATCATGGACATTAATTTATTAGATGTGAAACGGTCGGTGTTAATGTTAAAAGCTAATAAATATTTACTCAAATGTTTGTAATTTTATTTAGTTCAACCCTTGTGATACCAGGTGATCTACAGTACATATTATACCAGTTGGGATCCATAAAGGACCCCATGCAGAAATTTCGTACAAAAACAATTTGTAAAGGATACAAAATTAACCTCCTCCTTTTTTCGACATAATCCAACCAAAAATTGAGTGTAAAAACGATTAAATCCTAAAAGGAACAGGTTGGAATGAAAATCAAAAAAACTAGTAGTTTGCTCAAAAGGAAAAGAATAAAAATGGGATGTGGTAGAGCAAGTGTCGTTAAGAAAAAAATTAGAAAGTGCCTCAGAAATGTGTTTTGGCACATTACCAGTTTCGTGTGGAATAATCTTCAACCCAAACGTTTTTTTTTTGTTTTCCCATATGTAGGTACATATTAAGGTCTAAATTTGAGAAGCTATGATTGACTACAGAGCGTCAAAAGGGTTGTAAGAAAAGAGGAACCTAACTCTATAGTTTTATTCGTTTTACTAGATTTGGAAAGGCGGTTAGAGGGTAAAGTTTCCCCGTTATTCTTAGAAGCTTTGATATCATTTAAAACATAATTTATTGTAATTTTTACTTCAAATAAAATCTTAAGGTTATAAACGTCTATGAATTGAAACCATAGTGTATTTACTGTGTGTATTAAATAGAAAATTTATTTAATCATATTTCATGTGATTCAGTAGTTAATGGGCATGTTGTTAATAACAATATTGCGGTTAACATCTCGAAACTGCTGTATTTTTAATTTAATTATGGGATAAATAAATCAACAACCTATTTAAACATAAAACCAGTGTTTCATACTGTACCGCAACAACAACAAAAAAAGACGAAAATTAAATTCAGAAGCTAATAATTAAGTGAACGCACGTGTCCTAACTAAATGAATAAAAGACCGACACATTGCAATTTAAAATAAGATTAATCTAAATTTTGCATAGCATAGTAATTTAAATGTGCTGATAGTATGTTTTCAATATATAACCTGAATACCTAATTTATTATGCATTTAAATTAAATATGTTTGGTAATAAAACAGGGTTTTGAATACTCACTATCTATACCAAATCAATTAAATGACAAACTGCTTTTGAGCTCCTTTGGGCGATATTGTCAAACATACAAAAAAAAAAAAAAACAAGCAAATCTCTGCAGATTTAAGACAAAAAAAAAACTTGCTTTCACATATTTATTACAAGTGCGTGGAGTGGTAACAACATTATAAGTAACCTCCGACAAATATCTGTTCATGCAATTGATTACTATCAGCATGTAATTAAGTCTAATTGATGTACTTTTGAAATTGCCTTATGCTTTCTTAAATCGGACTATATAGATATGGTGGACTTGTGGTTTATGTACTCGCTACAATATTAAAGGGTCTCTTAAGAAAATAGGAGTAGAAAATTCCATATTAGACATTTCTGAACTGGTGTATTTATTATATACAAAGGAATAAATAAAAACTCTAGAAATGAAACAAAATTGATTGCAGCGCCATAACGGTCGATCGCGGAACTTTTTGGACTATAAATGAAATCTTCAATTTTGTATTCTCTGTAATTTTTGTTACGTTTATTTTTCTCTAATCCGACTAAATTACGAGTAAATGATTAAAAACCCTAGAAATTACATATAATTGATTGTCGCGCCAAAATGGTAAGTCGTGGAACTTTGTGGTCTTTGAATGAAATCTTCATTTTGGTATTTTCTATAATTGTTGTCATATTCATTTTTTCTACATTTCGAGTAAATTTCAAGAGAAATGGTGTTAAAAATGTTTTTCTACGATGCGTATTAAGGGGCGTTACAAAATCCATACCAACGCTATAATACCCTTTGATTAACATTATACAGGTATAAAAAGCACGTTGAAACATCTACAACTGAGGGAGTCTCAGTTTCCCATCTGGCTATAATTTATAACAGAATTTTATTTCACATATTTTCATTTGCTCTTAGCCAGCAGTGTCGGAAATGTGTCGTAATGTAAATAGGGGGTAAAAGGTTTTTGTAATGAAATGTGATCATTGGACGAGGTGCAGTAACCATTCTATAAGGACGACACCTTGATGAATCAATAAATACGATAAATTATTAATTTTTAAATTGATTCTCCACGTAACCCGATAAAGAAAGAAAGAAAAAACAATAATCAACTCCACATTTTGCATTTAAAATGTACGGCACCTAACAAGATATAAAATGAATTGTGAAAAGTTTTGTAATTACATTTTATAATATTAAAGTGCAAACAATCATTTTGCCCATTACTCAGGCAACCATTTTTTTCCGTTCATAACAAACGATGTTCAATTCATTTTTTTCTCCACTATAGACAAAGCCACAGACCAATTTGTATTCCAGGGGCAGATCTAACGAACGTTCCTCGACTGTTGTGTGTGCAACGTATGTATACAAGAGCAAGCAAGTACAAGTAGGTACAAGGGAAATTTATTATCTCGTTGCACTCAGCATTTATATTTCGAAACCATTAAAATCGAAATAAAACAAAAGAGCGATAAAACAATACAAATAATTCAATTGCTTCAAAACGTTCCTCGGCTATGTTATTATAACTTGGAACTAGACTGGAAGTGTTCTTAAATTGTAATGTATTGTTTTTATTTTTACCATGCATGGTACAAACAATAGAGAATGATAGAGAGTAGCAGTGGGGTTGGATACTTATCAATTTTAAGTTTTGGAGCAATTTGTAGTTACATATTTATGAAAAGTACTACTATTACTACTACTTACTAATTAGTAGAAATCAAAAATTATTTTTACCATTTTGATGAGTCTTAAATTCAATGAATCAAGTCAAATGTTATATACAGAGGGTGTGACACAGTTCCATTCTATCATCCCCAAAACAACGTCACTGATACACAATACAAAATAATAATATATTTTTATTGTATTATTAAAGTCATTCATACAATATTTAAGTCCATTAGAGGACAATGAAATGTTTTTTGTTTTTTCAGTGACATTTTAAATCAATACAAACTCACCCCACCCACCTCCCAACCAACCCATTACACAAGACCTAACTAGCATTAAACATAATATTACCAGAATGGTCCAGTAAAATATTATACCCATCCACTTCCATAAGTTAATAAAACCCATCGTTTGCACATTTATTGCTCCATACACTCTAAACATACGTACTTAGTGTGTAACGATACTATGGCCCATAATAGTATGAGATTAGTTTGGGATTACACAATCTTATTGATGTTCTATAATACTATTTGTAAGCTGCCCTAGATGGTTTGCCATTTACTGTTGCATCTCAACGAGATAATATTAAGGATATATTTATAAATGTTCGATGGTTGTGTCGTGTAGTGTCTATGCTAGGTTTAAATAATTAGCAAGCAACTGACATTTAGAGGGAGTAACAAGTAAATGACATAATCGTTAGGATTGGCTTGTTATACGGATGGATTATGTCTTAATCAAAATTGAGATAAATGTCGTAGAATAGAGTAAAAAAAAAGAACATTCTTTGTTTGTTCTTTTGAAAGAATATCTGTTGTTTTTTTTTCTTTCTTGGTCTGAGACTTAAATGAGTTTAAAAACGAATCACTTGTTCTGCGCAGGTGTAAATTTGACCGCTCCTTTCTACTTACATACAAGTATAAAATAAGGTTTGGCAATGTTAAATGGAAAGGCAATTTCTGTCTACATTTCCCTATTATTTTGTAATGAAAAAAGTTGTACGACCCACTGTTAAGGCGCTGTAATCAATTTTATGTCATTATACTCTAGGCTCAAGGCCTTTAGGGCATTAATTTATTTTAATAAAACGAAATTTTCAATGAATTCAACGGATAAATTAAATTTAAATTAAAAATAAAATACCAAATCAGATAGAAAGCAAATTCTTACAAAATATCATAATAGCAACAAATACATTTTTTTTGTATGATTTTCTCAGAAAATGCTTAGCCAAAATTTAGATTAGAAAAATTCCAAAATAATCTGTTCCATTTACCTTTAAATAAAAAAAAACCATTCTAGGCATAAAGAAAACTTTTCCTTTCCGGTAAACAATCTTGTTCAATAATAAATTTTCCATGGAAAGGTTAAGGTTGAACGCTTTTAAAACATTTCTCATACAATATACAAAACGTTTACCCCATAAACCTGACTTGCAACCGCTCAGATTTATCCATAAACACGAAAAGTCAAGGCAGACTTATTTAAGTTTGTAGGAATTGTATTGACAATTTAATGTCTTCTTCAAAAGATTCTGGTTTTCTTTGTGTGTGTGTGTGTAATCATTTTAAGTGCAAAAAACCTAAATGAATTATTACAATATTAAGTGTGTCATAACTTTAGTGTTTATTAGAAATGTGTCCCTATGGAGTATAGGCTATAGGAAAATGATGAATATTGTTTATTAAATTCCAAATAGAGTAGTCTATAAGTGCTCTACATAAATTACGATGATCAATGGATACATGCAACAAACTAACATGAATTTTTCCAAAAATTGTTTTTTATGACATTTGGTAATTTGGGATATAATTACACTATATATGGCAACAATATTTAACTAAATTTCACGAAAAAAATGGAGGACAAGAGAATGGGAGAAGGATTCAAAAAAATCTTTCTCCTGTACAGTTAAAATCAAGTTCCATAACAAAATTTATATTTGAGCAATAAGAGAAAAATGGCAATTTTTCACGTTTTCCCATTCTCTTTGTGGTTACAGCTTGTATTAAGCTTAAGCTCAAATTAATTAGTTTACAAAACACCACAAATGTTAAAAAAATTGAAATTACACATTTGTTATGTTTAACTAAAATAATCTCATCAATTCTCTAAAATAATTCATGACTTATTGCTATGCATTTCTCTTAAAATTACATGAGTACAAACAAATTGACCATTTTCAACCTAATTACATGTACATTTGTACATAATATGTTCCGCTAGATTAAATTTAAACACCTTGTCTTTCACTGCGCATGCATACTTGAGCTTTGTAGAAATTTATCGGAAACAAAGTCTTTTACAACAAAACAACAGACATTATTCTCAATAAACTTATATATTAATTTCAATATATCAGAAAATATCAATGGAAATATTATTACAATTGCTATGCTTGACCTGTACTTAATCTTAAAAATTGTACATTTTGATGGACGCTTCCGGCTACATATATACATTCAGAAATTAGTTTTTACTCGCTGATACACCTAATTAGATAGGTAAACATGCACTATTATCTCGTCTCTATTGTATAAATTGTTAAAGCAAAAACATCATACATAAATTTCACTTTGCTTGAAGCACTTTTTGTGCATATTATATACATACATTAGGAATATTAAGACAATGGCATGGCCGTTTGGCTGCTTTTATTTGATATTTAAATTATGTTGCTCATATAGTTGGTTGTTGAACAATATTCCATGTTGTTATATTGCTATTGCCATAAGTGTTCCCTAACTATACTATATATACATATATCCTACATCAGCTTTATAGAATAGGCTGGAGCGATTTTCGCTTGGAATTCAAGAAACAGGAAAAGGAGCAAAAATTGTGTTTTGTGACTATAATTTTGAACACAAAAATGGAGCAAATAATTTTTTTCATTCATAGACCAAAAAGTTCCTTGACTTACCGTTATAGCGCGGCAATCAATGTTATATAATTTATAGGTAATTTAGTCGGATTAGACATTAGAGTAAAATGAACGTAACAAAAATTATAGAGAATAATAAAAATTAAAAAATTAAAAGATTTCATTTATGACCTACCGTTATGGTGCTGCAATCAATATTGTATCATTTCTATGGTTTTTATATCTTGCCTCGTATATAATAAATTATATCTTCTTTACTTTAAATTTTTATCCAAATATTAGAAAAGTAATAAAAAGGACAATTTCGGGATACCTTAATTACAAAATATTGAGTTTAAATTTGTTCTTCAAAAATTAAAGTCCAATAAGACAATGCCACCGCTGTTTCTTGAATTCCAATAACAACAAAAATCACTCCAGCCTATTATAGAGATATACAGAGCTTTAATATAATAAACAATATTATGAATAGTTTATAGTGTTGGATGTCTTCTCCACCTCCAAATTGTATGCTTTTCTTGTTTACCTACATCATGTGTGTATGTGCTATATGGTTTTGCCACAGATTAACATGATAAAGAGGCATATGGCTATTTGTTATGTTGAACTTTGAAATTGAGATGGTAAAATTTGTTACTCTACTCTACAAACGATGCGAACGTTCTATAGTTGTATGACTGTAAGCTATATGATTTAAGTAAAGTACAAACTCTGTGCAAACTCTAAATCAAAGAAAGTTTCGGCCCCACCGAGTTAGTCAAAGAAAGTTTCTTCAGGCTATAGGTAGTTTTTATCAGAGAATGGTTAAAATTAGAAATATAAATGATACTTATTTGATAACGATATAGGAGAGTAGAGCTAGAGTGAGATCTGTTATTTGGCTTCTAAAGGATGGATGAGATGAAAAACGACGAACTTAATAGAAACGATCTATTCCGAAATTCCAATATCTCCAAACATCTATATAGATCGTTAGAATCGAAATAAAAACGACAATCAATCGATAATATCCAGTTAAGAATCGTATAGTAGTTCTAGCTTATAAAATTCTCCCATACTAGCCTTAATGAACAAGAGAGCCGAACTACCTGTCCGATTAGATATAGATTCAACAAATATTAAAATCTAGATGAGGCGAAAAACGAATTTCAGACAAATACACCACAAATACGTACATATACTAGTAGAATGTAAAATTGAAGAGAAGAATAGATAAGGGTTCAATCATTAGTTGACCTTACTGAGTCTAAGGATGAGAGTTATAAAAACTTTTGCTGTGATGTAAACATCCTAAAAGGCAAGTGTTTATTGAAGGACCAATAAAATATGTTTTTTTTTTGTTTACCCCACTTGGAGGGTTGCTAAATTAATACTTTTTTTGAATTGATTACATTTGTTACCAAATTTTGGTAAATTTATGCAACGACATTATGAAATTTTAGAAATTGATGGGTACTAAATCTATTGCAAGTTTGTTAAAGCCAACGGTTAGGATGACTTATTACATATAGGTACATATATAAATGCAAAATCATCATTAATTTTAATCTCCAAACCTAAACTTAGATTTTGAAATTAAAACTAAAAAATAAAGATGAATGAGCAGACTATTCGCTCTTGAACTCAATAACTGCTTCAATATGACAACGCGCCCAATATATGTGTGGGCATCTAATATGCTTACACATTATGATTTACAAGAAGAATTATTATAAATATCATCGATATAAACAAAGTGTTTTTTTTTTGTCATCATACTTATGTCATCGTGTATTTTCATAAAGTATCCCACGTTTTTGACACCTTCCACTTTACATTTTATAGTAAAATTAATATCTACTGGTGCTGCTGCTGCTGCTGTTGTTGCTTGGTAATAACTTCAAAGTTATAAATCATAAGCCACACAACCGGTACCGACTGGCAAATATTTATGTTTCATTGCGTCTAGTTAACCCATTGAAAAGTCAACACTTACTAATTAAGAAATGTGAAAATAAACAAAGGGAAGGATTGAGATTGTATTTCCAATTTGGAAACAATTAAATTACCTAACCTATACCATCTTTCTATCCTTGACTACTGTTAGGTAGGCATATTAGGAATTAGCTACCCATCTTCCATACAATAACGCAAAATTGTAAGAAGACACGGTTGTTGCTGATACTTCCTCCATACTCTACCATATTGTCTTTATTATGTGTTCAGTGTATATAAATATGTATATTGAAGAGCTCCTCTTTTCTCTCACTCTGTGTATTAAACGGTAAAATACACAACAAAGTAATGTTACAATTCGTTTATAATTAATTTTCATTTGCTAATTGTGCAATAAATTGTGACATGGTTTATGGCGCGATTAATTTGCTCAGTTATTAAACTTGGGTTGTTAAATTTTCTTTGGATTATTGTTATTTACATTATAATTGAACACTGTTTGGTGATTACTAATGATTGAACATTTTCAATTATTGGTGTGATTAGCAATGTGACAGACAAGATAAATGCAAATACATTATGGTATAATACTAGTGGCTGTGAAGTAGAGACGTTTTCCATCAGTAGACCATACCGTTTGTTCATCGTCAAGTTTGTGTGTCGATCGCGGCATATTAAATGTCTTTTATAAAGAAAGGTTGTTAAAATGTTTTGTTCGTTAAGTGTGTTGATTAATTGAAAATAATTTGTTACGAGGCTTTTCGATACATTGTTTTTATGTCATAAGATAAGATTACTTAACCATCAATATTTGTGTAAAAGATTTAGTGACGAATAAACTTTGATGATATTACAAATTTTTAATGAGCACTAAAAATCTCTATGTGTAGCTACTTATAAAATTTAATGTGTCTAATTTGTCATTCTTAATTATATTATCATCATTTTTAGCGTAAGTTAATCAAAAACAAATTTAAACGTTAATTAACTTGCTTAGAATAGACATTTTTGGAAATTATTTTTTATTGCCAAAGTGACCCTTTAAGCATTATTAAAAAAAAAAAAGGTTGCCAAGTAAAGCTACACGGCTTCCATACTAAAATACCGTTCCCCCACCATTTTTCAATTTCATACATTTAAGGTTTGAGAGAAAATGATCATTTGAAAGTAATTTAGTATAGTGGGTTCTATAAGGGTTAACGATGGATCAAAAGGCGTAACCTCCTTTTATGCAACAAAACAAAAAAACTATAACTTTATATATGTATATATAAAAAATTGTATGGGAGTCTTGAAAGTATGGCGAAGTTTGGTCCAATACAAATTTCTTTATAATTTAAAATGTCCAAAAAGGTGGACAAATCACAAAAATTCGCCATTTTATATTTATAAAATTTGAAAGGAAAAACAGAGCTTCCACATATATATTCCGTTGAGTGTGTGGAAGCAAAAATTAATAGAATCTTTTTTTTTTAACAAACACATCATAGCATCTTGAAGTGCACTCCTAATAATTTATTTAACTAAATATTAAAAATACAAAACAAACATAAAAACATCTTCAATATATTATACAACATAAGAAGCAACCAATAAGACAATTTAGTTAGTATCGAAATTCATAGCTTATTAACATTCACAATATTGCTGACTGCTGGTGCTGGTTGTCCGGATTCAAATCCATAAAACAATTATTCTGACAGACATACCAAAATCGCAATATTTATACAAAGCACGTTTAGTGCATCAACAATTCCAACATATTGCGATAATTGTGCATATTACTCGAGTGATATTACATTTAAAATAATCTACTCAACATGGGTTAAATGCATACATATGTATGTATAGTATATACCGTACATACAGTATGCATCTATGTACCATAAATGTATGAAAAGGAATGTAATGTGCAAGTCTTCTAAAGTCTTGTGTATTACATTGCATAAGAATTTCAAAGGAATATAATTGCATATTATTGTTTGGGAAGAGATTTGTCGGAATATGCTGTTGTATTAGATATTGTGAAAGCGTGAAATTGAATAAAATTCGATTAACGTCGCTTTATTCATGAAAATCGCGCCATTTAAAATATATTTTCATATAGAAAATTACATTTATAATCAGTGTTTGACTTTTAACAGCTTAATTCACATAATCTGACATTTATTATGTTTGCATAAATTTTTGTATACAAATACCTACACATTTCAAGTGGAATTTGTATCACCCGGGTTTAAGACTATCCACTATTCTCGATAAATTTTTGTTTTGTTAGTGTCGTAGCGTCTAGGATAAATTAGACATTGCCTACTCTATGAAAAATCTCTAATCCAATAAATATTAGTACGGAATCAAAATAGTTGCCTATTGTGCATTTAGAAACGAATAACCTTTGACTCTAGTTCTGGTTTCTTTTTAGAAAGTTAAGATTAAGTAACTTAATATTTAAAGTATGTCTACTTTAAGAAATTGATCATGCTGGTACTCTAAATCATTAAATGAAAAAGTCAAGCATCTCACCAGACGATAAAAAGGCTACTATGGGATCGGAAGCACGATGAGCTCCGACAGGAGAGGTTGAAATCGTAGTGGTGTTAAACAAACAAATCGTGTCTGATAACTGAAGGCCGAACTTTCGGTACGACTAAAGGGAGGAATCGGTATTTGGAAAAAACGAGGGGTGCAAATAGGCCTCAATCTATTTTCACACCTATGGGGGTCGTGGGTGGTATGGAACTATAACTTAGGTACAGCGTTTGCTAACAAAGAACCTGGTCGGTGTGAAGATAGCTTCACCTATCCGGCAGAATGTAGGAAGTTTGTACTGAATAATTGCCGTTGTGTCTTCTCTGATAATTCGTCATAGACACTGTCAATGAAAGAAAGAGATTTGAACTGATCAATTTATTTTAGGGAAATACATAGTTGGAACTATGGAAATTCTTTCCACAATTTAGTAATGATTTCGACAATGCCTACTTCTTCTTCGAAATAAAGAGAAATCCCGGATATTTTGAAGAGATCTCATTACACGAACTATTTGTATACGATTAATCATTGTTCCACTAAGGAAGGCAAGTGTACATCAAACACACAATTCACACCAACTGAGTCATCCATTCGATTTAAAAGGTTAGGTATAACAGCAACTCACTTTATGCATTCAAAACAACAACAACATTGAAAACAAACAATATCTCGATGCAAGATGTAAAAAAGAGTGGAGAGACCAGAGACCGCACAAGGCACAACAACATTAAGTATAGTGTACCTGTATTGTATCTATTTATTCTACTATATAGTATACGAATGGCCGGATAGATAGATGGATGGATGGATGGATGGATTCGGGCTCTCCCGCTTTCAGAAAGTGAATTTAAAAACTTTGATTTTATATAAAAACAAATTTACCACGGTATCAGGTAATACTCAACAAGTTGGTTAATACAGCTGTCAGTTAATATTTTGAGTTGAATCGTTGTAGTACAACAGACATTTATCGGTCGCAGCGGCAAAAAAAAAAAAACTGTAAACAGACAGATGGACGGATGTGTATACAATGGGGGGAGAAAAAAAAACGTTCATGATTTGGTATAATTTTTGAATTGCGCGCTATGCTAAATTAGTGTGGTGCTATATGTACTATTTGTATGTCACACTTAAATGTGAACGCGATCATCGGTTCAAGTTGACTCGTAAAATATTCGTATAGTTAATTAAGTGATTAATTATTTTTAATTGAAAATTTGTAGATAGAAAAAAAGTGTACTTTAAGTGTTGTGTTAAAAAAAAAAAAACTATTTGCTGTTACATAAATTAATAAGTAGCAGGCGTGACAGTATACAATTAAGTAAAAGGATTAAATCATTACATAAAAGCTATGTTGTACAACATAAATATCAGGTGAATACTATTTAGTTATATTTTAATGAGAAGGTGACAAATTACAAACACTTTTAAAAAAATTACTCATGTCGAGGTATTCTTTTCTTTAAATATTACATATAATGAGACATTTTTTTTATTATTCTTGGAATTCAGATTGAAATTTGAATGAATGGCAAATATGAACCTACGTGATATGAAAGACACTTTGTCAATAATGTTTTTCTTTTTCGTCTCTTTTTGTTGTTGTATTCGTCTTTCAAAAGAATCTTTTAAAACCATCAAAAGGATTATTAATTTTAATTGGATTTCATTATATTAATGATAATGAGTACTGGTCTGACCAGTCAGGATTCAGATGGTATATAAAAGATGCGATTGTTTTTTAATAGCCCAGTTTTTTGTAGAAATATGTATCAAATAAAAATTGTTTGTTTTTTTTTTAATGTTCTGTAAAGTGATTATTGGTGTCTTAAATCTCAAGGAATTTCTATACTTTAGTATCGCCAGTCGAAGAATCCTTAATTTTTATTATTTCTCCGAAAACGTACGGAGTGCGTTGTTAATGAACTATGCTCCCTTGTCCCGGAGTAAAGGATCAGATTATCATTCGTAGTTTCTCTTCCATGACTGACACTTTATGTGACATCAGCAAAATCAAGATCTTCAAGTCTAGTTGATAATAGCCATTGAATGTTCCAAGCAAGAGTATTCGTTTTTGTCGATCACCCAGTTCAAGACGAGTATGAACAAAAGTGGAAACAGTATACATCCTGAGTTTGACACCTGAACATACTCTGAGAATGATTGTCCAAGTTTACCTACGATGTAATATCCTACATGTAACATTACTGTACAATTGCTTAAGTACTTTTTTATTAGATATATGAATCTTTAGATAAGTGCCACAGATAATTTTAAAGACCACAGCGTATAAGAACTCGTAACTATGTACAAATTTAAAATTATCTATTTATTTATCGACATTTATATACAGGGTGGATAAAAAATTTCTGACCATTTTAAAATATTTAATTTAAAAAAATGGATTGTAGAATACGAATTAGGAGTAATTTGTATTTTTTTGAAAGTACTATTGATATAGAAATAAGTATTAGTATTTTTTGTATGTTTGCCGCCGTTGAACAGGCAGGCTAAAATGCGACGAGCACTTCCTTATTACTGATCGACTCCCATTTTTCTTGAAGCCGTTGCATGTCGATGCCAATCGCTCACTATACCAATTAATCAATGTGGTCATGTAGCTAACTTTTTATTCACCCTGTACATACATATATAGGTAAATATTGTTTACTATACAAATGCATGATATATATCTGGTAAAATATTGTAATGCATATACGTAATTGCATCTAATTCAAATCTATTTAAGTGGTAGGCATTGTGTATAGCTATTTATTACCATGTCAATCCTCCTATGACATACTCGGGACCATTTCATAGTTTTTGATTGAAATGTCGATATAAAGGAACACACCTTATAATCAACATTATTATTTATCCTCCATCCCATATTATTTTTAACATATACAATATAGATACATGTAATACATGTATTTGTATGTATTGTATATGTATTTATATGTGTATGCAATATAAAGAAAGCATTCAATTCAAAGAGTTGTTTTGCTATATAGAAAATCCCAGAGATTGAAATCTTATTTAAAATTGAATAGGAGGAAGGAGAGAGAACTTCTCATACCGAAAAATATTTCTTCTATAGAAATACAAAACGTTTAGCTTGCTTCTGCTACCGCACTTACTGGATAATAAGTCAATTAGAAATGTGGAATATACAAGCCATCATGTTACTTAATCAGCTGAAATATCTATTGTTCTTCGACGAAAATAAACAATACAGCAATGTTAATTGTGAATTATTATACATAATTAGAGGTTGGTTTTACGTCTTTTAAAGAGATTAAAATGAATTTGTAATATCAAATAATTTGAGTAGCTTTTCTTGATGGGCTACTTGACTTGTTTGATTACATCAAAGAACAATAAGCTTTTGTGATAAAACAACCTACGATATGAAATATATGCTAATGTTATTTCAAAAGATTAATGGTTTCGATTCCTTTGTGGAAATGAATATTGTTTTCTTTTTCGTATAGGTTTTGCTTCTTTTTCTTCTTTATTTTATTATTTTTTTTTTTTTTGTGTGTGTTCCAATTCAATTGATTTTTTGGTTTCGAATTGTGTGGTAATTGAGAGATATTAGAATTAGATTAGATGTATTATGTTTCTTCATTGAATATGTATTCGGTTTTTATATTTGCCATATGATTTGAATTAACTGGCGTACGTTAAATTAATGACTTAGACTCAAGAGCAAGAATTTAACGGAAAAATGATCACAGTTTATCGCACAATAAGTTGTTAAAAATAGTTAACCACAAGAACGTTGATCATTTGCGATAAATTTTCAATAATTGTAATCGGCAGAAAAACCAGTAAATATGGAATAATTGGCTACGCCGATTATAATATACCCGTATGAGTACTTGTTAATTATTTACGACTTTTTTCGTGTCTTTTTTGTTTGTACAAGAAATTTATATTGACTACAAATGGTTAAAAACCCTAGAAATAACATAAAATTGATTGCAGCGCCATAACGGTAGATCGTGGAACTTTTAGGTCATTGAATGAAATCTTCATTTTTGTATTCTCTATCATTTTCGTCATATAAATTTTTTCCGAAATTCAAATATTTTTTAAGTAAATACAGTAGCCGCTCGAAATAGTGAACATCGATATAGTGAACAGCTCGAAATAATGAACAATTTATTTTTTATATGA
>JANSTT010017558.1:0-16664 GCA_026745375.1 Platyura marginata
ATTAGAGGACTTTGAGCTTTACTATATAATGATATAATGGAATGTTAAAATATAAACCGTAATGGGTATTTCTGCAATTTATTAGCTACTAATCTTCTCTGTTATATAAATACATATATTACATATGAATTATATTACTTGATGCTTTAAGCTTTACACTTATCACAATTTAACATATATGTACATAGTATTTTGTTAATTCATTTTATTTTGACTACAAACTTATTTGACAAATTCTATTTTGCGGACGGAGAAAAAACTTAAGCTATAAGTATTTCAGATTCCTTGGCAGCAAAAAAAAAAGTGTGTACATATCTCCTCAAAATCAAAGCTAAAACTTGTACGAATGTAATTTTTTGAACGGAATTTATGGAGTTATAGAGTAAATCGGTGGAGATGCATGTATAGAATTTCAAATCACTTGAAATGTTTACAAATCAATTAAAAACGTTAAGATTATTAATTTAAAGATAAAAATTTATGGGATTTGGGAAAAAAAATTTGTTGTTTAGATTTTCCCAATTTTCCCTTACATATTACCTAGATTTTCGATTAAAAAAATCATATCAACGGGATCATTGTTCGATGTTGCAGTCAGCTGCTATCAGAAAATAAATAATTTGCCGATCGGTACATTTTCATAGGAAATAAGTTTAAAAATATCATGTCAGATAAAGATTTTTTAAAAATTGGGGGATTGGAGTTTAGCTTTTGGAATACACGTAAATTAAAGCTGAAGAATGTACGAATTTAATGATGCATACAAGTCGGGGTTAAACTCTAAACTTGACTTTTAGCATTTATTATGAATTTTCCAAACTAAAACTCCATTTTTATTTCGAAACTTTATTTACTCAATATTTATTTGTTGTACAGAAAAAATGCATTAAGACAAAGTCGTAGCGAATTATTTCTTTCCTACTTCTACTCATAATTAGGTAATAGTTTAATTTCAAAATGTTACTTTAATTAATTATTATAGAATTTTCACTGCAATATCACCTTTTTATTAAATAAACTAAAATTAATTAAATAACTACAACCATACAAGTAAATTGCATTGTGCTGTATTGTACCGTGTGGTGTACATGCAATCTAAACACTTCAAATACATAAGTTTCACAAGTTGATGAAACTCTAATACAAATCATCTATAACACAAAGTTTCCATAAAGAAAATGAGGTGATTGAGAAAACAGATTTATATACGATAGTGGCATTACCATTAATGTAACTTTAATAAATTTGCATACATACGGTATGTCTTAGAGCTTTGATATAAGAACTTCATTAACTTTAGATTTGCATGGTGCAACAAATAGATTGAGTTAACATTTGCATTTCTATGAGAGTTTTGTTGAAGCAGGTTTATGCGAACATACATACATAATTAATTCATTATTGAACAAGGCTTTTATATGTAAATTTTGTACCTGTACGCTGCTGTACCTGTATTACAATATTAATACAACAACAAATTTATTTTCTCAAAGTCAAAATAATTTAGGTACTCCATTTATTTTTGTGTATCTACAACAAAATTTGTGATTTCGACATCAATCAATCTAGTGTCTGTGTGTGTGTGTGTGTGTACGTTTGTTTTTAACTCAACATTACCGTACCGTTGTGTATTCTTTATTTTGTGTATTGAATCTAATTTCAGTGTTGTACTTCTTACTCTCTCCCTATCTCTATGATACATGCTGTAATCGATATAACAAAAGTTTGTTCTCAACTTTTTTTTTTATCGGACATCAGGTCACCAAAACCATTTTTAGGCTATGCTCTCTCTATTCATCTTCATTATTTGTCGGCGAGTAGTACATATATAATACATGTGGGATTATTTAAGCTTAAATCATGGAGGTGCCCTACGGTAAAGAAGAGCCAACGAACGAATAAATAAATTTAAATTTAAAAAAAAAAAAAAGGTAAGACAACCATAAAATTTATTGGTGTTTGTGGTAGATTGTAGATGAATGACATTTAGGTGTGACTGGTGTAGAAGACATCTTAGTAATTATGAGCTCCATTTACGGTACGGTACGTTTGTATATGGGGAAAAACTTCGAACCATATATAAAGAAGCAACAATCTCTTTTCCACTCCCTATGTGTAAACTAAATATAAGATTAAAGTCGAATAAAAGTGTTGATTGTAATAATAAAACATTAAGTGGAAAAGTTAAAATGCGGGCTGTAGTATTGTTTACATTTTATGGTTTGTTCTACTTTCTACACGTCATACGTCTTTGATCTCTAATTAAATGAACGTTCAAATAAAACCCGCTTCACATTTTCTTTATATTATTATTTAATGTGTACCCTATACCTATATCTATACTTACTATTCTCAAGATAAAAGCATCATAGACAAAAGCTGGAGACAGGATAGGAAGTTGGTAGAAAATGTAAACATTAAACTTATATAAACATTATAAACAGATGAATTTTACAAAATAAACACAAGAAAGCTGAAATTCAAATTCAAATAAATCAACAAAAATCTTATGTCTGGTGATTTTTCATGGAGAATTTATTTATTTTCAATTTTTCGAACATCAATTCGATATTGGCGGATTTCTTTGCAGAATCATTTAAGTATAATATCTAATATCTATACCTACATATTGGTCCCTTTTAATAATATTTATATACAAAATGTATATCTAAGGATGTACAGTACATAGTATGTATAAGTATATAAAGATATGTATGTATGTATGTATGTATAAGGTAGATAGGATATGTAGGATTATATATAGAGTCACGTTGGGCGGCTTTTATGTTCGAGCTTTTGTGCTCAGTGTGAAGTGAAGTTAAAGGAAAACTACAATTTTATAAAAAGCATTTCATGTAAAAAAAAAAAAAACTTTTGGCCTATTTTAGTAGCTATTAAGTGAAAAACCTCTGAGTTAATGGTTGAGTAATTTAATGTCATGCAATAAATAGAAAAGTACTTAAATAAATACATAAATACATACATACATAGGTACATAGAGATGTATTTTATATATTCTGTTGGTGATTCATAATTTCATTTACTTTTATGAATGTAAAGTTTATTGCCATTTTTTTTTTAATGAGAAGAGATTATTTTAAACTGCAAGTAATTGCTTCCACCCAATATAATATACATACTTATAGTACACGTATTTAATTTATTATTTATTTATGGAGGTATGTACAATGTACATTGTACTGTACGTACATTATATTAATTGCAGTGAGGTTTTTTCTTTTCAATAAGAAATAAATATGTACAAGGTAGTATAGATGTACTATTAATATTTAAAAAATGAAATATTAAATTAGTAGGTGAATATTATGTATGTGTTTGTGTATGTACCTGGTGAAATAATTAGAGTTTTATTTCTTTTTTTTATCAATCATTTCAAGCACTTTTGGAAAATGGGAAAACAATTAACACTTATTTATTACCTACATATATGATGTTCTATCTCAAATCATAATTTTAAAGTAGTTAATTAGAGGACCTTGAGGGAGATTTTCCAGAATTCTTTAAGTTAATTAGCATAGAAGAATAAATGCTAGCACGGTCCTTTAGATTTCCATTTAAAGTTATGAAAACAAATATTTCACCGAGAAAAGCTGAAAATCAAGATAATTAAATGTTTCTGCAAAGGGAAATGGTCCAGACATTTTAAATACACATTATCGCTGTACAATCTGAAACTAATACATATTATTATTTAATTAAACAGGATGTCTATCTCTTTGGTATTTTTTTTTTCAATGTTATAACAAAAAAAAAAAAAACAAAAAAACATATTTTGACGAAAAACTCGTAAATTATAGATCAAATAGAATATTTTCTTATTGTCCATTACCGATCATAACTCAGAATAACTCATATAAGTTAGATAACCAACAGCTACTATGTAAAAAGTACATATCTTTCGATGAGAATTGTTCGTTCACCCTCAAAGAAAGCGATTTTATAAAGGAGGTAGTTGTATTGGAGTATATCAAAGTACCGCCGGTCGTACATATTTTATACATATACAGAAGTACTAACAAACATTAAAAAAAAAAACTCTTTTAAGAACACAAAGCTACATATCATTTATGTACAATGTACATATGTACTTACTACTATATAATTTCGACAATTTGGCGAAAATATTTCTTTAAAGTTTTCTTTTTGCAATTTATTTCTTCTCAATTCAAAAGCTATACTTATATATACACAACACAACACAACACATATATGCAAAAGGGGAAGTACATTCCCGTTCACATCTAGGTTATATTATGTACGATTTGCTTTATAGAAATAGGTAGTAGGTACCTCTACACCAGAGTTCATTTAATTAAATACACATAAAGCAAATAATTCCGATGAAATAGTTTGAATAATTTGCTAAATATCAAGAGCAATTATGTAAATAGGTAAGTTATGTGTATAATGTTCCATTAACAGAGCACAATTCTAACTCATAAATATAGGAAAATTTGTGGAATTTCATATAGGCTAATGATGTGGAATTCTATAGTAATTTCTCTGAAACTATTACTAATATGTAAAACTGAAAACTGAAATATCAATAAATATTATGATAATGCTTAAGTAGTGCTTAAGCTTTAACATAAGTTATGAGTATTTGTCAATACTTTTTACGAAAAATAATTTCTCACACTATATTTTTTTAAAGTGACGTTTCCTCCCTACTCTGGATCAATTCCTTCAGTAACTTTACTATAAATTGCATTAAAATAAATTGCTTTATGATAAATTGCTTTACAATAAATTGATTTACGATAAATTGATCTTACAATAAAT
Organism: Platyura marginata; assembly: GCA_026745375.1. Classification (NCBI taxonomy): domain Eukaryota; kingdom Metazoa; phylum Arthropoda; class Insecta; order Diptera; family Keroplatidae; genus Platyura; species Platyura marginata. The sequence continues at coordinate 4,804 of JANSTT010017558.1, forward strand.
TGCTTATGATATATTTTTGTATGATAGATTTTCCGTATCTTGAATTCTATAATGTAATGTTAATTGAACCGTCATTTCTAACGGACTCTAAAGGAAATCTTTCGTATAATCACAAAGGGTCATGGAGGGAACGTCCTGTTATTGATACTTAATCATTTGAACGAACACTTACTTTACATACCTATAATAATGTGTTTAAATTACTTGGTTAGTTGCTATAATAATGGTAGGTTATAGCTATTATTTATTCCTTCATTGTTAGATAGCCATTATTATGAACTTGAACCGGGATATTCTATTATCATATTACAGAGTTTGTGAACTTTTTTAATATTCAATATATTATAATGTATACTATATAGTATATATGTATCTTTTTGAAACTTTGAAAGAATTTATTCATGAGTTATCGTTGTCGATGATCAATAGATTTGTTATAAGTATCCATTAAAACTTTTTCAATGGGGCTTTGCATAACCTTTTTGATACATTAACGTCAATTCAATCGTTTTTTTTGTCTAACTACATTTTTGTCATTTTGAAGATTATTAGTAGTAGGTATGTACATTGTACATATGAATGTATATTGTTTATTTTTTTTATATAGTAGTGTTCTTTCTTGTGGTCATTAAATTAATTACACCTGCTCTGGATAGCAAGCGAATTCAAATAGAAAATATAATTTCTATTTTATATAAATAAAAAATTAAATTTATTTTAAAGTAGGTGGGTTACCTCACATCATCACCATCATCAGCATAATCATCAAATAAAATTTCTCTCCAGAATCATTTTCTCATTTGTTATTTGGTTGTGCTATTGTTGACGATAAACACGGTAACTGTTTAATTACATGAACATTAAGAAAAATGCATGGTTTCTCGTATTTGGTTTTTTTTTACATGATACCAAATACCAACGCAGTCGAGAAGAGCCATCATTATAATCAATAGGTTTTAATCAGTAATTTTGAACGACAATTGATAATTACAATAATTATAATTTTTTAGTGTTTACTTTGAAATTAAGTTTGCGCTTAAATCGTTTGTTACATAGAGCAAAATAATACTCCATCGATTTAAAAAAAAAAAAAGCTCAAAATTATACCAGCGATTTTTTCAATAAAATGTTTCAAATTTAAATTCAACTAAATATTTAAGCGCTTTCATTTCCTTTGGTTGTTAAAATGGCAGTCATTATTTTGATTATGTGTATAACACATAATCTTTTCCTTTGAAATTGTGACTAAATTGGTACGTTTGGTATACGTACATACGTTCCTATTAATTTGATGTGTACATAATATATTTTAATCTTTATTATAATTACGGAACTTTTCATATCTATGTAATCATGTAGTAAGCTTTTACAGAAATACCAATTAATAAATATTTACTTATTTTATTATTAATTTTTATGGTTATGTAAATTAATTAGAGTATAATTATTTAGTTGTAGACTGACAATTTAAAATAACGTAATGATTAATAGCAGTAGCGAAGTTTGTCCAATATTTTATAGTAGGTAGGCATTTAGTCTACTCGTATTTCTACTTTTTTCATAATTTGCAGTATTTAGTTTTAGGATAAAAGTAAGAATTATGTAAATTTCGAGACTTTGACAACAAAGATTGTGTTTTTGAATTTCAATTTCATTAAATTAATTTAAATTGATCGTTTTTTTTTGTGCCAAATTTTAGCTCAACCAGATGATCAGTTAAGTGAATTATAATATCACAAAGTTGAATTTACTTCAGATATCACTTTGACATTAAATTATTTTTTATTTAATTTTCTTATACAATTTTGATGAAAATGAAATGACGTAAAAGAAAATTTCATGGACCTTTTCTTTTTGCCATAGCGCTATGTTATTTTTAGTTAATATTATGCAAATGAAAATAGAAACACAACCCTTGCCGTGTACAACTTTGAAGGTTACAGCAATTTGCCCACGAATACAATTTTTATTACATTATTATTATTACATAAATCAATATAGAACTCAACTGTTATCAATTTATACATAAGTAGGTATTTATATTTCCGCAAATTATACCTAATACCAAATAAATGTCTCATAGAAAAACCCTCTACAGCTCTACACAATCGATAAACATGACTTTTATTGATTGTATCGTAAATATACAATATAACTATTATTTTATTTATGAATACCAAATACGTTCGTATACCGATTTATATTTAGAAATCAAATCAAGTCAAGGACGAAATTGTAAAATGTCGTTACAGGTTTTATTACTTTAAATATTAGAGTGGTATACTCGTAAAGTTGTCGTTTAAAATGTTTTCTTACTGGGTGTTTTATTGTAAACTATAGATGGATAGGAAATCAGCAGTATCGTAGCGTGAATTTTATTTCTTCCTACTTTTATGCAAAGTACTTTTTCTTAGTTTAATCCGCGAAATTTAATATTTTTATAAAGATAATCTTTTTTAATGAGTAATGAGTAATGAGTATTGAATGCTTTACAATTTTTTTTTTATTTTCTAAGAAAATATCGAGAACATTATCAAAATATTCAACTATAAACTGGGTATTCTAACAACATTCCAATTTTTTCGAAGAATTTAACATTTATTTCGTGGATAACTCAGTTTTGAGTTGCATGATTATTTTCTTGATCTTTTGTTAGAAAACTAAAAAAAATGTCTAAGGCAAAAAAGAATGAAAATAAAATATTCCTTGGATAAGAACAGGCATTATGTCTAGATATAGGTTATTTTCTTCAGTTTTAAATATGTAATTTTTTAAAAATTGCAAAATATTTACAGAGAATTTTGTTTAGGGATTTTGTCCGATATTTTTCTTTGGTAATTTTATTCGTTTATCCTTATCGATTAACAAACCAATCCTCATAAACATTTTTTTTCTATTTTTATCTCAATTACCATAGCAAAATGCGTTTTTTATGAGATTTTTACATAAATTTATTGTAGGTATTAGATCGTAGTGCTTTCCATAACAGTTTTCTTATCAATCAGGCTTATGAACATTAATTTCCGCACAGTGGTTTTATTTTTCACATTGGTTATACATACTTTAGTTAAAATGAAATACAACCACATTCTGCGTAAAAAAAATTTGATATCGGTCCTAAATCCTAAGTATACTTTATAAACATATACAATATACACACATATATCCTGTTCCTGATTGACACGACAACTTTCCATCAAACATAATATCGAATAATATTCTTTATGGATATAAAGTTGATGTTGATGTATACACAAAGCTTTTCAAACGTCCTAAATTCTTCTAGATTTTATTTGTCAATCGATTTTTATACTTTCTATTGATATACGATATTGCGTTGTTATATAGAAAATATCGAAAATATTATCTACTGAATGCGAGACTTTGTGATGATAAATTTTAAGACCATATCTGAGACATATCTATCTTTCTTTATACCCTTATCATCAGATTATTATCTGGAATTGACTCTTTTGATTCTAATAGCTTTCTACATAAATACGGTCCGTAATTATTTGCTATTATAAAATTAATAACTAGTTATAGATATTCTAAATTAATTAAACAGATTTTAAAAATATGACGTTGAAAATACTCGACTTAATGAAATTTTGGTTAATTATATTTTAATTGTTTTCTTATATTTTTTTTAATTATCAAACTACTCAGCATGTCTTTTGCAGAATATTTCTCAAAACTCCCAGTTAGAAGTACGATATATGTATTTTGTATAATGTATATAGTATAGTGTTTATTAATATGCTCCAATTCCAAACCGTTTACCACAAATGTGTGTGTGATATGAAACTGTTTGCTCTCTATTAAATAATTGAAATAAATTTGTATGTAGTTTTTCGTCTGAAGCAACTATTAATTTCCATTTGCAGTAATAGGTAAACCAAATAATGCATTAAAGAGGCACTGCTAGAACAAAAAGTGGGGTAAATTGGGTAGCAGTAGATATATAATTTAAGGGTCAATTAAATTAGCTGAAAACTAGAATATATATTTTTATTTTTATATTAAACGCACATATATGTAAGAAACCTACTCTGAACATTTCAAGTCTAGAGACTTTCTCAACGTGTTCTTGAGTTATCGTGTTCACGAGCGATCACAGACTAGAAAAATGTTTCTTCCATTTTTTTATTTCATGAAATTTGCAGAAAATAGAAATTTTCGATCTAGATTGCAATTTTTGTTGTTTTCGAAATGTAAACCGAAACCAGGTGTGGAAGCAAAATTAACACTACACATTCTTTTGAATTTTGCAAGACATACCCTACCTACTTAACTACCTAAGAAGAATTATATGAGTTCTTGGGTTTTTTTCTTTTCTAAACGTCTTCTCATCAAATTTATTTTCTGTTTTTTACTTAATACTTAGAAGGTACGCCATCGTCAGCAAATAGTGTTACTACATCCATTATTGCATATATATATGTATGTACATGTAATACTATATATATATACTACTATATACTTACTCCATACTTCTCTATACCTGCACCGTAAATATATTACCATCTCCTGAACAGCGTGTATAATATAGACTCAGACTCTTTTATTTTTCAATTCATTCATCCCTGAGGAATTAAAAAAAAAAAAAAAAATAAAAAAACGAGAAAAGTAAAAATATTTTCCATTAAATTGTATTATCTACAATTTAAAATAAAATAAGTAAACTGACTGTATTGTGTGTTGTCAATTGGAGTTGGACTAAAGGAGACTACATCGTACATAGATAGAGATTGCCATTACAATTTGTTCTGCTTCATAACGGCATGACTTTAATGTGATAACCTCGACGAGAACATATTATAAATTGATGTCATTGTAAGCTGTGTGAAACCAAACGAGACGCTTTTTGTTGAATGCCTGCCTGCCTATGCCATAGTAAAGAAGTGTTATCATCTTGGGAATTTTGTGGGCTATAGGAATATTTGGAATTTTTATTTTTATTTAATGTGTTAATTTAAAAAAAGATTCTTTTTTTATTAAATTGCGTAGATAAATTTGGATTATTTTATTTATCCTGGAGATAAAAGAGGAAATTGTATGGAAAATGAAATAACTTTCTTTCGAAAGGGAGAAGTAGGTAAATCGAAGCACAAAACGCGATTTTTTTTTTAACTATATTACCATATTACCCTTGGTATTTCATTCCCAATGGGTTCGTAAGTTACATTACAAGTGATCGATTTGATGGTGCAATGCTAAATCGGATTAGAGACAAATTATATACAAGGGATTAAGGTAGTAAAGGATCCTTAAATCCAATTTCTATTAAATGGGTATCGATATTAAAAAAAATGATTTAAGTAATTTGTATACGCGATGATTTTACAAATTAACTGAGGAAAACTTGTAGGTAGTTTGTTTTGTTCGTTATATTGTCTCAGTCTCAGATATTTATCAATTCTAGCCATCAAAATAGGTAGATTCGATGCAGATTTAGTCTATGTAATCTAATCTAATTCTGATCTAATTTTATATTTTCATTGATGAAATGAATCAGCCCCCAGAAAAGAAACAGTTTTTTTTTATCAATTAAATATGGTCCCCTTTCCTACAAATTGTAATTCACTAATAATCTCTGCAATTTAATACTTTCGATATTTAGTATAGAATTAATATTAGAAACCTACCTCTACCGAAATTTACATAAAATTTAATAATGATTAAATGGTTTTGGGTATCTATGATATTATAATTGGTGTAAAATTTACATTTAATTATCCATCACGTTCTGTATTACGAAAGCAAACAAAATCAAGTAAAGTAAGGAATTAGTGCGGTGATATAGAATTTCACGATAAATCAATGTAATCGCGTTAATAAAGATCTAATTCCATGCCAATGCGTAATAATAAATTCTTCCAAAACAATATCCTTTTATTCTTATTATTAGCAAAACAAATAGATCGGATAGTGAATTTACAAATATTTAAATTCAATCTGAAGGTACTGGTGTACTGGTGGGTCGATTGTGGATACTCAGATAAGTAGAGTCGAAGGCTTAGACAAATAGAAGCCTATGAACGGACAAACTCAAAAATGCTTTAACGCAATGTTTTGAGCGTTAATGTTCCATGACATTTTATTAGGAATTTATATTTTAAAAAATGTCTTAGATTGAATGTGGAATTGTGTTCAATATGAAGTGTAGGTTATTATATTTTTGAGGAATGTAGCATCTCGATTTCAGTGGTTAATAATGTCAAAACTATTTTAAATTTATTACATCCTGAGATCTTTATATAGATGGGATCAAAATTATTCCTTTAAAATCGGATCAAAATTATATAACTGAAAGTTCCTTACAAATTGAATGCAATTTTGGTTTATGGAAGAGTAGATAATTGGACAGCCTTTATAAACAAAGCAAAGTTTCATGTATACGTAATGTAATACATAAATATGTGCTTTATAGGTACCCTATACAATATACATGTATGAAAATAGTTTATTGGTTTTATGTCAACAAAAGAGAGTTTACTGTAAACTCCAAAAAGATAATCTTAATAATCAAATGTATATCTTACATACATATTATGTCAAACACCAAATTTTCTTGACTATACAGCAACGCAAACAAACTTACTCCACAAACTATCTTTTAATATGAAAACTTTAATCGAAGTTGTAAATTGAAAAGGCGCTCCTTCATATACACGTTTCTCCTCTATCTATAAATCCTATAGTGCGAACACAACTTTGATATCATCACAACATTAGAGAGAAAGCTGAACAACATCGACTTTTAGTGGATGTGAAAACGAAATGAATTTCCAATTTTGGGAAAATAAAACATATCAACGTCTATAAAAATTAATTGATTGACTCTTGTTTTTCGTAAAATAAGAAAATCGATTTTCACCGCATAAAACAAAATCTATGTTTTGTAGCATGTACATAGGTGTAGGGTACATACTAAACACATAACAGAGATAAATTGAATCTGAGTAAAATGTAAAATTTCTCAATTCTCAACAGTCTTCTTTGTTCCACTTTTATGAAAATGATAATTTTTGTTATTTTCCGGTATGGAAATTTTCTTTTACTTTTCAATTGAACAAACGACGATAGAGACTATGAGAATTGAGTTGCAATAAATTATTTGAAGCCATATTTTGGTCGAGAAGTTGAAACTGTTGAGGTGAAAAGTGGGATGTGTGAGACCTGTTGAGGTTAGATGTGCAAATTGTGTTAGGAAACTACAAAACATTGGAATGTAAATTAATCTAAAATAATTGACGAAGCGAGCAATAAGTTTTCTAAGTTTTTTTTTTAAGTGAAACCATATTAATATATTCATTAACGTTTGTTTATGTGACTTATAGTCTTGAGTTTTTCTTTCATTTGAGACGATGCATAGAAGATTGTACGATGACGGTTCTTATTTTGGACATTAATAACTTAAACAAATTATTTAAAGTAAAAAATTCACCTTGAAATATCAAGATATAACATTTTCATTTATCATGAAAATTTTAATTAACCTGAAGAATTGCCTTTTCCTTCCGTCAAAATTAGAAGGTTCCCCAGATAAACTAATGTAGGTGGGTAGGTACATATTTAAATAATCTAAGTGGAACCTTATGTCTAACTTTACAACGATGACGTTATACAAATTGTTTACTTTATATCATCCATTTAAAAGGCCACTGCAATGGTTAATTCTTACTCAGATAATTTGCAGAGAAAAAATCTCCAGAGGCCAAAGTTCTCACAAACATAGATTAGAGTTTGTTGGTTGGCTGTTTACATTAACGACTATTGCGTCATAAATAAAAGTTAAGCAATTCCATGGCCTCATGATAAAATCGTGTTCTTACACCAAATTTTACTTAATGCGACAACATCTACGCATACAAATTAACACCATACCTAACACATCTCCCCTACTGAAAGAGAAATTATGTATACACAACGTTAGAAAAGAAAACATTTTTTATAATTTAGAAAGTTCTCGCAAATTGCTATAAATCTATTAAACTCATCCTATTATAAGACTGTGTAATACGTTTTGTTGTACCAGAGAACGATACCTCCATACATATCAGAGTTAAGTAATCGACTTGCCTTCTTCCTTTTAAAAACAATATATAGATAGATATAGACACCACTACAGTCGAGCTGGTAAATAAATACATAAAAATGCCGCATTTAAGTAATTCGTCCCCAGAGCTATGTCATAAGTTTTCCGAAACGAAGTATATGTATTTATCAAAGTAAACATAAATCACTTTAATTTTAATACAGAGTACCCTCAAGACAACGAAATCATCCTAGACGTTTTTCTTTCCGTATTTATATAGTCCGCCATATATGTATAGCATCGCGTAGAGCTTTAAGCTTTAAGTCTCAATTACATTAAAGAGCTCTGTTTGCAGATATTGTACTATATAAGGCTTTTATTATTAAAAATATTCTCACAATTTTTCTTTGCAGATAATAGAAGATGTGGATAAAAGCTGTATTTGGACTGTTCCTAAGTGATTTACTAGACATTTCAGCGCTATCGGTTAACTTCGATGGACGAAATTATGTGAGTTTATTTGTATTGCTAAATAATTTGTTTGCGGAACATTATTTTCGATATTGAAAAATCTGTTATGCACATTGTACACCTTTGGATACAAACTCTCTCATTTTTCAGTTACATTTAACAATGCATTGTCTTCTGTTCGTTTGTTTAAAAAATAAAGATATTTTTAGTGTGTTTCTCTATTGTGATAAAAATCGAACGAAACGGTTCGGTTTCGTCAGATATACAAAACCAGTTAAATGAAAACCAAAACTAGACAAAAAGTCAATTTATTTTTTCAGTTTCAGATTTTACTGTCAAAATTATGACTCTATCTTAAAAAAATGTTCGACTACAGACTAGACTGAGTGATTGTCGCAAATTTAAAATATCTCTGTGAATTATAGTTCGTCTAGAGGCTTTTTTTTTATAAATCCGAAAAAATTTGTGCGCCCCTGGATAAATTGGATTTATTTCCCAATTTGTCAATAAAATTTTTAACTTGAAAGGTGTAGTAAGTACCTGTGTTAAGTATCTGTGTAGACAATAAATATGTACGTACTAGATACATAAATAGGCGTACAAATTATGGTCATAATTCAATCAATAAACAGCCTTTTGTGCATTATTCTGACATTTGACAAGATTACTTAGCACAACCAAGAAAATCAATTTGTTCCCTATATGCCTTTCAACAGAGAAAAATTTAAATTCAATTTTTCCGTCAAGAGAGTGCAATTTAGAAACTTCTTCAATTTCCATATACTTTTCAACACATTTTAAAATGCCTTTTTATATATATACACAATGTTATAATATATATACATATATATATATATATATATATATATAATGTATGTATAGTATATACCAACACAACATATACAAACATATATAAATAAGCCAGAGCTAACATCGCAGCTAGAGGATACCAGGAGAAGGTTTTTTTTTTTTTATATATATTTTACCAGCATTGCCAAAAGATTTCTGAAGCGTTAAACCCCGTTCTATCAACAGTGTGCTTTTAATAAAGTTTTGTCGTAAAAAGTAATATAAATACATAATGCTTATAGGTGTAAAAAGCTAAAGCACTTTATTAACGTTTTCCATAAAGTCTCGGTGTAGTGTACAGTTTGGAAATTTGTTAACTAAGATGTTTCTTAAGTATAATTACCATGTAAATATGGGAGAGTTGTGTATTATAGATGGGTTTTTGTTCCGTATAATATGAATAAAACTTTGAATCAGATTTAATAACCATCTGGTTTGGAGATAAATTTACAGGAGGTCAAATTTGTCAGATAATAATTTACGAGAATAATCTTGTGGAATAACTTTTATTAGTGCGGTGTCATAAACATCAAACGAAACGAGTTAACTTATTTAGCTTTCAGAGTTAATTTGAGCAGCTCAAATAATTATCTCTCTTATTTTTTCTTTTACTTTTTTTTTGAGAGAGATTTTTTGGCACATGCTTTTTGTTGTGCGATCAACATAAAATCTAACAAATAATTACTTTTCATTTCTAAAACCTGACAGATTATGATAATAATAATAACCTTCTTATTTTGTCATCTTCAATCCGAAGGATTTAAGCATACTCCATTTAATGATATGCCAACATTTTTTAAAAAATTCAACAAATATATTGAGAAAAACTTCTTCTGGCTCTGTTATGCATATTGACAATGAGAATCCCGAACAGAATAATTCTACCAACTCAGAATGTATGCAAAATTTTAAGTCCAAAAATAACAGACCGATCGGAAAGTTCTATTTTCAAGTGTTGCATAGGTTAAGAGCGACTTGGTTTTTTAACAGCTAAAATTTGACAATGCATTGCTACTCACCAATTTCACCAAAATACTAGTTGAAATGTTAAAAAATAATTTGCGTCTATATACCAACTTCAAATTTTAAAGAATTTTAATTATAATAATTATGCGTTATTAGAATATAACTTTTTTGTTCTATAATCGAAAGAAATCGAATTTGTCTTGTTTGTTAATTGAAAACCATTAGCATAAATAAATATGTATGTACTTGTATGTACTCATATAATTGACAATTTTCATTCTACAACCATGGACGAAGTCATCTCAAAAACAGATTTAAACATAAAAAAAAAAAATTTTAAATGTAAAACAATTAAAAAAAAAATTAGACTAATAAGACGTTTTTTTTGTTTTCTTCGCTCACATCATTTAATTTAATAGGTTTTTTTGGGAATTTTATGATTTTGATTTGTATCTGAATTTTTAGCATTGTCTGGAAGAATTCTGTCCTTTTAAATATCGATCTTCAAATATATATCCAAAGATTTTGCCGACCATATAATTTAGGAAACCAACATAAATGACTAAAGATAGACATTGTATGCTATTGTGTATGTGTTTTGCCATTGTACGCACAACAATCGCCTAATAAACTTGTGCAACATAAAAGAAAATTTATTGCCCGACATTTTGCATGACATTGGTGTGGTTTGTTCGATGAAGTTGTTTTGTATACGGACTCCATAACATCATGATATCTCTTAAGAATATGGCTGCGCCAACAATATAATATGGTGATATGATTTTGAACATCACTCAAGGGCCTATTATTTATGGCAAGGCATTCAAGTTTGTATAAATTATACATTATTGTTGGCAACCTATTTTCCATATATAAAAGCTCTATTGTTTAATATTCATACAGGTACATATGTAATATATGTATATGTTCTATTTTAAGCTTTCTATCAATTTTGATATATTTCCGTATAAATATATATTCGAAAAAAAAAAAAAAAAAAATTGGGCGCACAACCATGAAATATCTGAAATAATGATAAAACATGCTCATTTGATTACCAGCAGATTCTTTCAACATAGGTAACTCGAAATTTTTACGGAAAAAAAAATTATTAGAGGGAATGAGCTTTTAAATAGATATTTATGCGGATATGCTCGAGGTGTTCTACCGAACTAAGTGGAAGTATTTATGTAATACTAATGTGGAAGGGAAAATAATTTTGGCAATTTTAAATGATTTCGTTTGATATAAAAACCTAAGCTAAGTAGTCGAATCAAAGATTGTGAGACGTTCGTATATACACTTTTCCTTCTTATCTTAAAAATTCTAAAATTCTTAATGTTTCCAAATTATCTAACAATAATTGAAAATTGCACTTAATCATTTATAATTTAAATGTATGTATTTGTTTTCTCATTCAATAAAATGCGGGGGTACTTTGGAAAATTGTCAATGAGTTAAGCTACGGGCACAATGCACCGCGCCGTTCCGTTCCGTTCCGTTCCGTCCCGCTCCGTTTTTAAATTTAAAAAAT
>JANSTT010017559.1:0-16661 GCA_026745375.1 Platyura marginata
TTTGTAAGCAGTGTCCGGATTATAACGTACACAATGCAAATTGTAAAGGTGTCCGGATTAGCTTGATGTCCGGATTATCTAGTGTCCGAATTACTGAGACACCACTGTATTCATATTCTTGATTTATGGCCAAACTGCACGAGATCCAAGAGAGAGAGAGAGAGAGCAAAGTCGAAACTTATACTTACCCTGTTAAGACAAACAAATCGGCAATTTCATTGAATGCCGCAATTAACTGGAGCTCTTGTAATAATAAAAATGTTTGCAGAAATTAAAAAGTAATAAAAAAATATTCTTGCTAATTAATGTTTAAGTTTTTTTTATTAATTTTTTACTTCACTTCAAACGACCTGTAAGTTAACTGTGTATAATAAAATGTAAGATCAACAAACATATTAATGTAACGTAACTAGTACATTGTGAAGATAACATTTTTTTTGTTGTTGTTGTTGGTGCCAGTAAAATTAATTATATAGAAATAAGAAAAATAAAAACTTAGACAAATTTTTATTAACCTAATTTGAAATTTTCAAATTTGACTCTTCCACATTGATTGATAAAAATAAAAATATTTTGTGCGCAGTGACTTTTAACTACGATCAAAAGATAAAAATTTACATTTTATTAAGTTCAAAGCTCATTTTTCGTAGAGATTACCATTGTATGAGTTACTTTTAAAATATTTTTTTGGTTTTTAATTTTATATTGTATTTGCCAAATCTTATCTTTTTCGCTCAAGGTTATTCGTATTTACATAGATTCCATACAAATATATGTACATAATATCGAAATAAATCAATTCATATCAATTCACATTCCAATAACAATGAATGCAACTTATTACAATCATCATATTTATTACCTGTGTCTACTTATAATTACAACAATGTTGTGGACAGCAATTTAACTATACATACCTACAATACTGTAAGGTATGTGCAAAATATTCACATTCATTAAATTGTCGTCATCAATACATTAGCCAGTGATAGTTAAGAATAAATTACCAGCGTAGAGTTAATAAAAATGTAACTTCCTTGAAATTAAACGTATGCAAAGTCTATGCCTATTTAACAATATGAAAGTAGAATGAATGAATTCAAAGTTTTATTTTAAAATTGTCCATTTTGCATATTTGCATTATCTAATTGCAATTGTATTTCATTATGTAAATTTATAGCCGTATAAGCGTAGCCTCAAAGGATTTATTAAAAAATTTGAGTTTTTTAAAAGGAAATTTCATTTTTAAATTGAATTTAACCTTTTCGCGGACACGTCGGCCGACACTACGATTAGGTCAAATTAGGACACGTCGGCATAGGCCGACACTACAAAAAATACCGTATATAAACACGTCGGATATGGGGGGCGGCAATTGGTTTTATATGTAGCAGCATTTTTGGTGCCCCTACAGAAACAATCAGATCTAAGTTAGTGGGCCAATTTGAATACTTTTTGTATTCTTTTGTTTAGCCATAACCGAATTTAAATCTCTGCATTAAAACACAAATAATTACATGTGTCATTCTGCGAACATTTTCTAAATTTCATGTGTCCGCGAAAGGGTTAAGCTATTTTTAGGCGTTCCATAGTAAATGTGTAGAGATATATGCGAAATTCTATACAAATCACTTGAAATTTTCGCAAATCAATTAAAAATGTTAAGATTATTAATTTTAAGATCAAATCTATGGAATTTTGGAAAAAGAAAATTTTTGTTCATGCTTTGGCAATTTTCCCTTACACATCCCTTAGATTTTCGATGAAAGCTCCTTCAAAAAATCATATCTCCTAAACTACAGAAATATTGTACCGAGAATTGTTGTTTCTCAGTTAGCTGATTTGAAAATTTATTAAACAAGAAATATTTAACCTTCCGACGATTATTAGGGTGGAACATTTTGATAGAATGTATAGGTTTAAAAACATCATATCAGTTAGTTATTTTTTAAAAAATTGGCGCGTTAGAATTTTTTCTTGAAACTACAAATTAAAGTTGATTAAAGTACGAATCCAACGATGTATAGATATCGTGGTTTAACTCGCCGTTTAGTATTTATTTTATATAATTAAATACCGTTTTTCGTTCGAAATTTTAGCCATTTTTATGGAATTCAAATGTTCCATAGTAAATAATGGAAAATCACTAGAAATGTTGTACAATAGAAAATCGAAAAGGACTAAATAGTCGATAATACAGTAATGTACTCATACGGGTATATTATAATCTGTGAGGCTAATTATTTTTTCCTTAATTGTTTTTCTAAGTACTTACCTAATATCAATGCGACGCCACTGATTTAAGAATACATATATGTAGTAACACAGATAACATTTATGAGTATTAATTTTTATTATCGAAAAATTTACTACGTCAATAATGTTTGTATGCTCATTAATACCACGCAAGGTTGTTTATTTCCATTTTCATTTTAACAGAAACAATTCAATTCGAATTTTATTTGTTTTATTTGATGCCTTGGCTCAGAAATATTAAAATTAAATTAAAATAAGTGCAGATAAATTGTATTAATGAATTAATGGCTGAAGCAAGCATTTTATTGTGGGTGCGATAGTACTTAGTGCAAAATCGTGCACAATATGCAATTTAATTTAATATTGGAAAATTTTTGTAAAAAAATAAAAACAAGGCAATTTTCCTATATAGAATAACTTTCAAATATTTATAGATGTGATGTAAGCAACAGTGGCGCGTTTAGACAATCTGAGGTCCTAGGCGCAGGCTGACCATAGGGCCCTTTATTCTCTAGCTTAGCAATTCATATTTAAATTCATAAAAAATAAGTGGAAACATATTTTTTTTCTTCAAATTTTTGTGTTTTCTCCACGTTTTGGACATTTTTAATCTTAAAATTGCAATAAAAATGTTGATTACTTACATATAGTAAGTATTTGCTCGCTCGCTTGGCTGTATACCCGCTAACTTTGGAATACGTTGAGCTAGCGACTTAAATTGTTGGCAAAAATTGGTCCCATAATATACATAGATTGCCTTAGATTCATTTATATTATTTCTATTCGTTATGGTAATATATTTATGTAAATTTTCACGTGCGACAACAATCATATCTCAAACAATTAATTTTTAATTGTTATCACTCAATTCTCGTTTATCTAACTAAGATTTCATGGATGAGTAATTTCAATTGCTATATAATTAGACAATAATTAAATTACATCTCATTAGATAATTATGGAATAATTTAAATTTTGATATTTATTTTACCTTTTTTTTTTATTTTTATTAACAGCTTATGATAAATAATTATTAACACGTTCGCTGCTATCAAAAAATTTTTTTAGTCGCTTCAAATTTGCCAAACATGTGGAACGTGTTTAAGTAAAAAATATTATATAAAATAAATAAAAAATATTGTTTTTTTTTTTCGAAAATACTTTTTTACTGTTAAATAGAAACAAGTTTCACTAACTATTAAAAATTATCCAAGAGATTTAAAAAAAAAATCAAATAAAATTATTACGAGTTAACTCGTGTTGGCAAAGTCCGGTACACTCCTGGTTGGCAGCGAACGTGTTAAGTTTGATATATGCAATCATTTACGCATGTGTAAGATATACAGGCGATTCAATAAATTGTCCAAAACATTTTTTTTATTCTAAGTATAACTATACGTCTAAAACTAAACAAATATATAACCTAAACAATCGACGCATTGCAAGTGAATACCATTTAATAGATTCTATTACCTTGACCGATTTCATAAGCAAACATTTTCTTGCCAGTCGCAAATTAAATTAAGTCTTTTTTTGATTTATATTTTGTATTTGTATTTGTTGGAAATTTACACAAATATTAGCTACTGAAAGATGATTCTATATTATTACGGCTAAATGTACGCATTTTATTGAGCCATGTGATGTTCGATGCATTTATATACATAAAAACGGTCTTCTTTATACAGGCACAGGGTGATTTATTTAGTATAGTTCCAAATGTAGGGTGGGTCATTTTAAAAAAAAACTTATATTTGCCAGAGCCTTGGAGGTGAAAAATTTGTATTATTGCCCAAAAATCCTAGGTTTAAAATTTGGTGTTAAAAAAAAATTATATTTGAAAAAAAATAATGAAAAAACTACCAAATTTTGACTTTCCATATTTTAAAACTAAGATTTTTGGACAATAACACAAGTTTTCTGCCCCCAGAGCTCTGGAAAATCTCAAATCCAAAAATCTTAATAAAAAAAATAACACACCCTAATGGAGAGGTTAATATTATGAAAATTAATTTCACTAGACTAATGTCCGGAAATGTACCCATAAAATGTACTTAATTTCAATGTAAATTTGACATATCTTGAGAACTATGGAAGTCGGTCAAAAAGTTTGTATGGGCAATTGTACATCAAATTAATACAAAAGAAAAACAAAGCGAAACTTTTTTAGATCACCCTGTATAACTTGTTTTTATTAAAATATTTATTTATATACAAATTCTTGTTTTCTTAATTTTGTATTTTTGTTTTTATACACAGAATTATGCTAATCAAATAAATTTTCGTTTCATTTCAGATAAATCATTTTCAAAATGACAGATAAACAGGCTGAAAAACCTCTCAACGGAGATGACGTTATAGGGTAAGGTTTTTTTTTTCTTCTTGCCTATATGCAAGCAAAAATGACAAACTTGTATTTTGCATTTTATATATTTGTAATAAAGAATATGGATTTATTGATGACCAATAAACTTTAGATAAATTAGAGAATTTTAAAAAAAAAAAACATCAAATAAATACCTACTTAAGATTAGAGTCTTTAGCATTGTATGGTACTTGGTACGGTATTAACTTACGGCTAAACTATAAACATTTTGTTGTGGAATATTTTTAATCTATGCACCCTAACTCTCTAAATTTATTTTTTATTATTTTTAATGATGATTCAAAGGTCTTTAAGGTATGATTCTAAGTCCAGTCATTAATAAATAAAAAAAGAAATATTTTGTTTTACACTTTTTTTTTTGGCACCAAATACTGACACTGGCACTGAATAGTTGTGTAAAATGGATGGAGAAAAATAATCACAAAATTTCCATTTTAGGGATAAAATTTGAGAATATATTTTCCATCTTTATGTCAGAATAATTTTAATCAAAATTTAGTTTATTTTTGAGGAATAAATGAAAAAAAAATAAAAATTTTTTTAAAACAAACCAAAAAACAAAAAAAAGGATAAACCGAAAATGTATTTTTAGTACAATTAGTGCATACGTGCCATAGTACGACATAAATAAAAGGTATCGAATCACAAAGCTTTAGAACTAAATTTTATTCGCCCACACTTTTTTTGGTTTTGAATTTTTGAAATAATTTCTTTTTTTTTACTATACACAGCAAAATTAAATCCACAACAAAAAAAAACCTTTTCGCTCAAAAATGAAGAACTGAATATAAAAAAAAAAAAATTGGACTGCCTCATTTATGAAGAGGAGTTTTTTCAATTTTATTTTTTCAAAAATGTCGTATTAATTAAATTTAAAAAATTATTTTTATGTATCCTTCGAATTAGTCGATTCAATTCTAAATTCCATGGCATTATCTTTAAAAAAAAAAAAGGAAAATTTATTTTAGAATAATTAAGAAATTAATTTATTATCTAAATAATGATATTATTCCTTACAATAATTATTCCTCTAAATTACCATAATTTAAATAACAAAAATTCAATTGCCTACAATGCATACTCAAAATCAAAACTGTTAATTAATTTATTTACATTATTTAAATTGAAAATAAAAATTCCGTACACTAATAAATTACCATAATTAACAGTTCTAACAAGAATGTATAATAGAAACTTATGCAAGAAATTAGCAAACCTTCAGTAAGACGTAAAAAATAAAAAATCACATTTTCTATATTAACAGCAATGCAAAAAAAATGTTAACTGAAAATTTACCATAATATAAACTAAATGACCACTGTAAACATCACATTTGCCATAAAGATTGCGTTTCTAATTTTCAGAATTAAAATAGAGCAACGAAAGCTATCATGCTGGAGTCGAACATTAAAATTCATTGGAGTATATTGGCGATCAATAGTTGTAGTATTAACACCGATTCTGCTGCTACCTGTTATACTAAGAAATGATATACCAGTGAGTAATTATTTTTTTAAGTAAATATTTTTTTTTTGTTTTGTAGGTAGGTGCCTATTTTGGATAGTTTAAAGTTTAAACAGATGGTTTAGATCAAAAGTACGTTAACCTCTTCTCTTTCCTGAAATAAATCTTTGATTTCCTGATGTTACAATTAATTTGATGTTACAATCAATGGATTGTTTAATTTTGTTAGTCTAATTGGAATACGTAAAACACAATTAGGCTTAATTATTTCAAGTCAAAAGATAGTCAAAAGAAAGTCAATAGAAATTCAAAAGAAATTCAAAAGAAAGTCAAAAGAAAGTCAAAAGAAAGTCAAAAAAAAGTCAAAAGAAAGTCAAAAGATAGTCAAAAGAAAGTCAATAGAAATTCAAAAGAAAGTCAAAAGAAAGTCAAAAGAAAGTCAAAAGAAAGTCAAAAGAAAGTCAAAAGAAAGTCAAAAGATAGTCAAAAGAAATTCAAAAGAAAGTCAAAAGAAATTCAAAAAGAAAGTCAAAAGAAAGTCAAAAGATAGTCAAAAGAAAGTCTAAATGCAGTAGGTTTTTTTTGGAAGTGGGTACATGGAATATGGAATCACAATTTGTAAAAAAATACCTAATGATTCGATTTAAATCACACAGCTATGGAAGCCTTGTAGATTAATTAGCAGTTTTTCTTTAATGATTCCTAAATTGTGTGGGTAGTTTGAATTTCACTTTAAAAACTGTACCATAAGTCCCATTTCCTACACAAAATTGCCTAAGAATTTTTTTTTTTAAATGAAAATATCACATTCCAATTATTTTGGGAGGTCGATGTTTGACTTGGAATCGGATGGTTCGGATTTCACTTTAAAAAAAATTAAAGCACAGACTAACATCTAATTCATAATTTAGAATAAAAATAATTAATTTATAGCTACAAAACCCAATAAACAGGGAGAAACAAAAAAATTCCTTATAAAGTTAGTAATTATTTTACCATCATCATTATATATGCAGGGTGGACCATTTTCTTCCTATTCGGCAAAAATGAACAATGACTAAGAAAAAGAAAAGAACAATTTTACAAATAATTTTTTGCTTTTCTCTATTCTATCTGTATGGATTTGGCAAAACTTTTTTTTGAATCACCCTATTTATATTCGATAAAAATATTATATCGAAAGTGCATCAATTATAGCGACACTTATTGTTTTTTTTTTAGGAATTCAGATGTATGTACGTTGTGTTAATGATGACATTTTACTGGGTGACAGAAGCTTTGCCATTGCCAATAACATCAATGCTTCCCATGGTTTTATTTCCTGTACTGGGAATATTGGTACGTTTATTGTTTCCCAATTTCCCATTGCCGAACATATTAATTAAAATTTATTTATTGAATTTTAGGACACTGAAACCACATGCATGATGTACATGAAAGAAACAATGCTAATGTTTATTGGTGGCCTTATAATTGCACTTGCTGTTGAACATTGCAATTTGCATAAACGTGTGGCCTTAAAAGTGATATCAATTATTGGTTGCAGTCAAAGAAAGTAAGTAGGCAATGATATGAAATTTACTTATATATATTTATAGTTAGACATCTTCATTATTCTTATAATAATCTAATGAATTTCGTCCAACCCAACCGACCATTATATTGACTTGCTTAAATTATTCAAATGTCATCGAACTCAATATGCAAATGCAAAATTGTTTAAATTGCCTATAATTAACCATAAAATTGACCTATGCACATACTTTATTATTTGATAAGATTTATCGACTTACGTATAGTCATTTCAATAATATATTAGTAGGTATTTATTAGGCTAGGTTAAGTGTCAAGTAATAGATAGCGAAACGTATCGTTTTTAATTGTTGAATATTCAACTATGTTATCATTACAAATAATTAACATTTTTTTTTCTGAATATGCGGTGTCACATTACTTAAACCATTTTGTTTTATACAACAACAATTAATTGGAGCAAACATTTTATTTAAGATTTATGACAATGTTACGTATATAACGACGCTTTTGAATCTAACTCGTAAGCGACTAATCAATAAAAAACCACATTTCAAGTGGCCGGTTATTATGACGTACATTATGTTGATAAATGATATTCAATTTATTGAGTTCAAACAGAATAATCTATTTTAATAAATGCCGTTTAATATTTTCCTCTACATCTGGGAAAATATATGTTAATTTTCTTCATAGTAACAAAATATGTAGAAAAACAACCAAAAGTTATGTAAATGGCGTAATAAATGGTTTTTTTTTTTTTTGATAAGAGCGAGACTCCTAAATTAAATTCAAAATATAAAATATTTTATTGCTGTCGTGAATTTTTAATTAAAAAAAAAATTGATATGAAATCTAATCGGACGAGATTGTTCACTCGGAGCACTATGCATCTTGAGATGAATCGCCATTAATATTCTAATACACCGTGAAAAAAAAAATGTTGTTGTTATACAAAATAATTATTTTACATTTTTGTATATTATTTATGAGTCCCAGTTAGTTATTTTTATATTTCGTTAACACACTTATTCTTAAACGCTTAAAAATAGTATGAATGGAATCAATTAATTTTATTTTTATTTCATTTAAATTTAGTTTACTAGGCCTATTCATAGATGACGTCAACGGTAATACATGAAAATATAAATATCTCGTAGTTACGTCAAACAATTTCCGAAAATGAAAATTGTTACAACAAATTTTTCAAAAAAAAAAAAACAAAAAAAAAAAAACATTTTTAAGATTTATAAATAATAACCAAACAATGTGACAGACGTACGTTTCATGAAAAAAAAAAAAACTTGTTGTTTGTAATTTATTTTTTCCTTAGTCACATGTGTCTTGCTTCTCTTGCATAACGAAAGGTCAAACAGTAGTTAATTAGATTTTTCGTAAATATCTATGCGCGTGCCTGTTGTAGAGAGAGATCCTATTTTAGATAAATGGAAGGTCATATATTTCTAATCCAGCAATTTCTATTTGTGTCAAATATAAGATAACATGATAAAGTTTATAGTGATGACGAAAAAGTGGGTCTGATTTTGAAATTTTTTTTTTTTTGAAAATCAAAAACGGTAATTTTTAATAATTTTGGAATTTGTTGATTTTGTCTCTTGGAATGTCGGCGACTCACACCACTCTGTGCAAACTTTTTCGTTTTTGCGCTTTACACATTTTGTCTTACATTTTTTTAACATAATTAGATTGAAGCTTTTTGACTTAATACACGCAAAATTTGGTAATTTTTCTGGAAGAGCCTATGACCTATGTATTCCCATACTAAATATAATGGCAAAAAAATTCATAATGTAATTAAATTGTTGTATGAATTGGTGGAAGGCAAGGCCCAAGCTCTCATTTCCCTGCATAAATTTCCAACTGCACAATCAACATTTGGGTCTAGAGCTATATAGACAATTTGTATGACGTTCAATAGTGCAATTGTTGGAAATTATTTTTTTTTTTGGACTTCTTTGATTTTTGAAAATGTTCAAAAAATGTCGGTTTTTTTTTTAAAAAAAAGTATGCTGCAAAAAAATTTCCAAAAAGCATAATAACATTAAAAATTTTAAAGGGAAGCAAGCAAAAATATTTCGAATTAATAAAAAATTTATAAAAAATTTATAAAAAATTAAAAAGTTAGATTCATTTCAATCAACTATGATTTTGATCCTCTTTTTGGAAAGTCCTATCTATATATGCACGAATATAGTGCAATAAAAAAGTTTGCACAAAAAAATTGCGAGCGCAGTAAGCAAAAAATTTTTGTATTTTTCTTTCTATATAAATCCATTTCAATTTAATAATGAATACTTCCCTGACTAGTAAATTGCTATAATGGCTATACTGGAATACGATCTCCTATTGTTAATACCTTTTTAATCCTTTCAAAATTCCTTACGTCCCTAATGATAATTCTTTGTAGCCTTTTACTAAAATGTTTCTGTTTTTTTGTTTTTTGCAAATGGCAGACATAATTTAGTAACTGTCAATAAAGAGATGCCATTTTTGTATTATAACTTTTTAAATCGGAGGCCATTTGGCAGAACAGCTTAAGTCAACATCAGTATTATAAATAATTATGGTTATGGTTTCGTTTTAAACTGAAGTAGACTTAATCTGTTCTGGAAAATCGTAATTTTTACATGGAATTATTATGTTTGATTTATCTTCTTAGTATTTTGACTAATCTAATTTCAGTTAAAGACGTAATTCGATCAACATACATACTTAAGCTTTAACCGTGATATATTTATAAAAGAAACAGAACGTCTTCGGATATAATAATTTAATATCATTGTTAAAAAGATTAAAAATATTTTTTAAAAAAATCGCACTAAAGGCACATAATTGATATAGAGATAGACTAAACATGTATTTATATACTAATAATAGTGTCTGGTCTTGTTTAACCAGTTGTTGTAATACAATTCGAAAATATGGAGGATAAAATTTGTTTTATAGTCTGCGTGTTGTGACACAATAATAATGAAATTGGTTTGAACGATAAAAATATTATTAATAATCTGATAACTGAAAAAAAAGAAGATAAAATTTACTTGTAAGTTAGGTATGGACAAACTGTAGACTGTAGAATTTATATTATCCATGAGATACAACTGCCTGTTCACGGAACAGTTTGGTAAACAAATGAATGATAAAATGAAGGTTACATACACAAACACACAGAGATGAACATTACTTGTCTGGCTTATAGACAAGAAACGTTGTTGCAACGATTTGAACTGAGTTGTGCATGACTTTGACTCAATACAAAATGCAGTCATTGAGGGATAACCTTTAATCGCTGCTCTCGACTGTACAATATTTAGTATCATGTAAAAAAAAACCCAAATACCATAAAACATATTGACAATTCAAGCTGTAAATTTATGTTTTTGCTCCATTTTGAAATGTCAATATACAAATCGGTCTTTGGATTACATGATACTAAATCCGGTGGAGTCGAGAAGTGCCATCGAAGGTATCGAAAGTTACTTTGAAAAGGTCATTAAAGGTCATTATGTACATTTTTGAGTAAAAAACAATTAAAAATTCACTTTTTCTCTATAAATATCGGTCAAAGTTTATGTCAAAAATTAAGGAGTGGGTGGGTTCATAATTTGTATATTGAGGAGGGTTCATTCCTTTAGTATTTAGTGTATTATAAAAGAATTGTTTCATTTTCATCTTATTAATTAATTAATTTATTATTGTAGACTAAATTTTGGCCTCATAACCGTCACCATGTTCGTTTCAATGTGGATTTCAAATACAGCGGCTGTTGCGATGATGTGTCCAATTATGCAGGCTGTGCTAGAAGAACTTCAAGCGGTAAACAACTGAATTAATTCCAACAGCACGAAGAAGAACCAAGAATTAATATTAATTCCTTTTTTTAGCAAGGACTATGTAAAATGTACGAAGAAACAAAACGAAGTCACGAAGAAGAAGGTATGCTGGGCCACGATAAGGCAAGCGATGAACCACCGTATCCATCGAAGGTGACAATTTGCTATTTTGTTGGCGCCGCATATGCATCAACGTTAGGCGGTTGCGGTACAATTGTCGGTTCCGGTACAAATTTAACATTTAAAGGAATATACGAACAAAATTTCCCCAATGGTCCTGGACTCGACTTTCCAAAATGGATGTTTTACAATGTGCCCGGCATGCTAATCTACACATTCCTGACATGGGCTTATCTACAGTGGTTGTACATGGGACTGTTTAGACCGAACAGTAAAGAGGCCAAAGATGCTGAACTAAGTCCTGAAGGTGAAGCTGTTGCACGATCGGTCATTGAACGGAAATACAAAGAATTGGGACCAATTACATCGCACGAAAAATGGGTGGCATTTTTGTTCTGTTTGTCGGTGGTGTTGTTTTTCACAAGAGCACCCGGTTTTATGACCGGATGGGCACAAGCAATAACCAAAACCAAAATTAAAGATGCAACGCCGGCCATATTCGTTGTTATTCTGTTGTTTATTTTACCAGCCAATTGGAGTTGTTTGAATTTTTGTAAATCGAGACCTTGTAAGTCATAATTTTTTCTTATGTGTTTTGGTTCCATAATTAGGGGATAATTTCTGCTTGCAGCCAAATTACCAACCCAAGCCACAGCTGGTCTAATCACATGGAAATACATCAATGCCAAAATTCCATGGAGTTTAATATTCTTATTGGGTGGTGGATTTGCTCTAGCTGAAGGTGGCTCCCGATCCGGTATGTCCGCCATGTTAGGCAATTCACTGGTTGGACTTAAAGATCTACCACCACTTCTGCTGCTATTTATTGTTTGTATAACCGCCCAAACCCTAACCGAATTTACGTCAAACGTTGCCATCGCCAATATTATACTGCCAGTATTAGCCGAAATGTCTAGGGCTATCGAAATGCATCCGCTATACCTAATGTTTCCAGCTGCGCTATCGTGTTGCATGGCCTTCCATATGCCCGTTGGTACGCCACCAAATGCCATTGTGGCCGGCGTTGCCAATATTCGTACCAAAGATATGGTACGTACATCTTAATTATTACCTACTGATTAATTATTAATTAAATAAAAAAATATTCAAATAGGCTATAGCCGGTATTGGGCCATCGATATTTACGCTAATTGTTGTATGGGCAACATTTCCAACATGGGGTGCCATTGTCTATCCGGAATTGGCAACGTTTCCCGATTGGGCGAGACCGTTGAATGTTACAAAACATTGAAAGTTCGAGTTTTGCAAACATTTTTGTTTTTTTTTTTTTTTGTGCATTTTGAAATTTAATTTCGTTTAGCCATCGGTTTAAGTGCAAAAGTTTTTAGAGATATTTCTATATAATTAATTTATTTATAATTAATTAATTTAATAAGGTACAATGCGATAATTGTACATTTTAAGTAACAAAAAAAAAAAAGAAAAAAAAAGAAAAAGTTTTAACAATAAACGATAATCACAGAAAAAGAGATTGAGTGGGAGAGAAAAAGTGGCATTAAGAAGGTGAGCAATTGTAAAAATAGGGTAAGAGAAAAACAAATTTATACTTATATAAAAATTACTATGACATTTGCTGGCAAATATCCTTGATCCTAAGATGACAGATCCGTATACAAATACAGTAAACGCAATATAAATAGTTACATGTCTGTTATTACTATTGTTACAGAAATTGAGAGTAATTCAATGAACATTTCTTAGTTGCATTTTAGTGATTGCTGGGGTAATTACTGAAGTATTCGTTGGACACATTTTTAACGAGTGGCTATACCAGTGGTGCTGATCCCTATTCACCCCAGTGGCGGCTCGTGAGAATTATTGATTTCATTTTTGGCTTAGATAAATTTGATTTAGTTTTTTTGGGGATTTTTTTAAACAGTGACTCAATTTTGAACTTTTTTAATATTAAAGAGGTGTTTTTGAAACTTTGTATTTTTTAAATTATTTTTAGTTTTCAGTATTTTTAAAAATTTAACACTTTAGGGTTCATATATTTTGAACGTGAAAGGGTTAACTAAACATTTTCAAAAAACTACTCACCTTTCTCAGAATGGAAGTGTAAAGGTATTTGTACATTTTTCAATTTTAAAAAATGTTAACCCTTTAATGTGCAAACGGTGTCTTTAAAGAGTTAACTTTTATAAATAAGTTATTGTACTAAAAACTCAAAGAATATCTTCCTGAACAAAATTTAGTTTCATTTTCCTTCACGATTAAAATATATGGACATTAAAAAGGATGACTTTTTCCAAAAATTGTATTTGCCAAAAAATACTAGAAGCTAAAAATAATTAAAAAATACAAAGTTTCAAAAACACCTCTTTAATATTAAAAATGTTCAAAATTGTGCCACTGTTTCACCAAAATCGCCAAAAATAAAGGTCAAGACGTTCGATTAATTGAACGCAACCATTTTACTCCCTTGAAATGCCAAAAGTCTCTTTAATTTATTTACCTCCTTAATTCATGATTATTGCTCCTCTTTTTTGATTTTTTACGTGATACCCAAATATTATGTAGTCGAGAAGCACATATTTTATTTACTGTGTTTATTTCAATTTTTAACTAACACAATTAAAACTGCTCTTTCTAATTGGTCATCGTATCGCATCACTAATTAGCGGTCTATAAGTTGTCAGAGAAATCTCTCTAACTGGACGGACATTTCCATAATGTAACGTATTGGCAATTCTTTGTTATCAAACTTCTCCCGCACTTCCACCTTACAATATGTAATTGATTTAATTGCATGTACATTGTACAGTACAACCTTCATTATTATTGTTTTACACTAATAAATTATATAAATGGCGTAATTACGTACATGCAATCGTTGGGCATACATAAAACTGGTAGGTACCTAAGTATGTATGTAGGTCAAGATTTACGACTTCTATGTTGTTTATAGACATAAAGAATTGTTTGTACGATAGACATAGACCGGGAAAATTATGTGACTGGGATGTGACTATTTATTAGACAAATGCCAATGGATGATGACGATTAAAATCATGTCCTTATAGTATTTTTGTAACTGCACACTTCTGAAAATCAGTAGCGTTCCGTAGAGAAAAAAAATAATGTCCTGCTGATCTTCCTTTTTTTTCCTCCATTGTTCCAGGGGCGGATCTCAGGGGGGGTAAAGGGTGTAATTACCCCCACCCCCTACCAAAAGTTTTCAATAACTAAAATAATTTATAATAAATTTAATAAATCCGCCTTTCCTTCCAAACAAAAAGTTATTTTACAGTTTATTTGCTTTTCGGTGTGTGTAAGTTCCAAAGAGGGGGAGAAATAAATTAACAAGGAAATGTGCGTCTGCCGTAAATTCTTTTAAAACAATTCTTCTAAAACAATTCTTCTATACAATATACATCAAACTACAATTTGTCTTTTCCGAGTGAGTTATAGACGAATTGTTTTAGGGCGAATTGTAAATAGACGAATTTTCTTCAAATCGAAAATGTGTGTCCTTGATATTTTACCCCTCCCAAGATTTTTTCCAGATCCGCCCCTGCATTGTTCACCGTATTTTCTTCGTAGAAATTCTTAATGCCTAATTAAAGAATGCTCGCTATGCTCAATTCCGTACGCAAATATTTTCAACCATTTACAAGTGACAGCGGGGGCTCGCTCATCTGATGCTTCCGCTATTGGTCCAAATGATCATAGTAATCTAATTAGAATATTAATGAATGTGCATGAATGAATTCTGGAACCCTCATAAATGTGGCTACCTTTTTATAGTCCAAAAAAAAAACAAAAAAAAACTAAAAATTAGAAAAATGGCCGAATCAAAATTGTTGCCGAAATAATATCGCACAAATCGTTTATTATGAATGATATTAAAAAAATATGGGCTAAATAACTAAATACTACCCTATACCTACCTAGTACTAGGTACATAATGTATAACAATATATATTTTTACGTGTAGTATAGTTATGCAATTAAAAAATCAAAAGAAAACAAAAGAAAATCTTATAACAGATTTTTTTTTGGTTGGATATTAAAATTTACTTAAAGAAATTGCATTTTTTTTTTCTTTGTCAACACTACCAATATATTTGTAAATAATAACGAAAAGTATGTAAAATTAGTTTATAGAAAATGTGTTACGACAATATTTTAAAAAAAAATTTTTATTGCTCAGTTGTAATCAATATATTACAATACACACATAATACATACATACAATTACATATATTTTTATAGATAGACGAACATTAATATGAAATTTTTGTAAAAATTTTATCACAAAACAGTAAAAAAAAAGAATAAAAATTTTATGAAAAATTAAAAAATATTGAAAAATGTTAAACAATTATTTTATCTGTGTGTGTGTGTGTGGAAATAACATGCTTTGTTGGTTAATTACGTCACACTATTTATGTATTCTTTGATTGATCCCTCAAAATCGATCTATTTGTTAGACCAGGCAGTGGTGGAATTGGCAACAACATAAATATCAGTAAATATAATTTAAGTCATACCATTTTGGCATTACCCCCTCATCCTCCTCCCTTCTTTTTCCACCGTATTTGGATCTGGTATATTTCGTTTGATTCAGTTTATATACAGGTTGTCGTTCAGTGGATTTTTACGAACTATTGTCTGTTACCCTGATAAACATGTTGCGCATGTGCAATTGTGGATTTCTATTAAGTAAAGCTAACGAGCATTGAATATTCATTTTAGAGTTATTTTTATAGAATCGTCGCCTTCCAATGGTCTATAGACTCTAAACTGAGAAATTTCTGAAACACTTAAGAGCATCAATAGAGCCTCTCTGGAGGACAAAAAAAAAAACTGAACCATGTAGGTGCCCCGGAATAATAAACATAACGAAATACTTTGTTAATAAAATGTAAATCAAGCGAAAAACTTGATTCCAATAAATGGGAGAAACTTAAAAATTCTTATTTTGTTTTGCATGCATCAATTTCAGGCAAAGATCTACAAGATGCATCAATATCGGAAAACTGACAGTGCCATTAGAACGGCCATCCCTTAAAACCCCCACATAC
>JANSTT010017560.1:0-16642 GCA_026745375.1 Platyura marginata
AAAATTAAGATTTCATTCATAGACTAAAAAGTTTCACGAAATACCGTTATGGCGCTGCAATCAATTTTATGTCATTTTTAGGGTTTTTAATCAATTTACCCATTGTACAGAAAAAAAGACAAATACAAAGTTGTAAATAATACAAGTATTCATACGGGTATATTATAATCGGCGTAGCCAATTTTTTTCTTCTTTACTGGTTTCTTGGTAGCTTTCCGCTCTTTTGTATATTTTTAATTATTCTCTTTACAACCATTTCAAAACCCTCGAGGGAATAGATGGAAAAAAAACATTGTTTTTCTCCCTAGATTTCACACTTTTTTTTTCATTTCCTTACTACTGGTGCCGATTAACTTAACCCTTTCGTGGGCGTTTTAAATGACAATTTCAAACGACTTTTTGGTGTGTGTATGTGCTGTTTTTTTTGTACCCCTTGGTAATTCCAGCTAATGGTTTTAAATTAAAATCTTACTTCTCCATATAGAAAGAAGCTCATCAAGAAAGTGATTATGAAAGTAAATTAAAAAACAAACAAAAAAGGGCAAAATGAAATTATCTTTACAATATAATTAAAATATATAAAATGAGTATAAACTCCTGATAAAACTGGAAATAATCGCAAAGTGTGACTTACTTCCGGAACTAAGTTGATATTTTATGAACAACTTTTTACTTATTATTCAATAATCTTAAAGTTTAAGTTAATTTTCTTAAGATCATAATAATAATTCATTTATGTTCAAAAATCTGTTTAATGAACATTAAAAGTTTCAATTTTATTATCACAAAATTTCATAAGTACATAAATATAGGTAACTTAATTTCCAGCTACAAAAGAGTTATTGAGCATATTTACTATGCTCCAAACATTGTCAACATTAATTCGTTGCCTAAACCCATTTCAGCATTGTGTAAATTTCAACATAAATGATTATTTCATGGAAACCAAATGTATTTTGAAAGGATCAATAAAATTACACAATAAATGCAAAGCATCATTTCAAACATAACATATAACAAAATTAGAGGGATTTACATAAATAAAACATAAAACACTCATACTTTACTACTACTTATAATGATAATGCAAAACTCCTACTATATTTTAATGATTTGCATATGGCCAAATTCTCGCGCATTTATTTAAATTAATTTTTTGGGGTTTTTTTTTTGTATTTATTTTCATTTATGGTTCAGATAGTTGCGGTCTTTCAATAATCTGGACGCTACACTTTTTCTCTCTATCTCCTTCTGTTTATATTATTACGTATGGACACCATATGTTTTTCCGCTTGAACAAACGCCAAATAAATACGTCAAGTTCATGGCTCATTACAAAACATTTCACATTATTTTCGCGAAGTGGGTAAATGAAGTGTGTGTTTCCAAGAAATAAGTAGAGTAGAAGAAGAAGGGCCAATTGTATGGAAGATTTATTGGTGGTATTTATTTTAATGAATAATGATGATTCGGAGTATTAGGATTGCTGTATTTTTGGGGGAAGGAATTCGGTAATTATTCATGTGAATATATTTTCAAAATTATATAATAATGAAAATATGTGAAATATGATTACTTAAACCTATTGCGCTTACTAAGCTTTTTTCACATAGAGAGATTATAAATTTCTTTGTAAATATTTTTATGAACAGTATTTGCTGAAATTCATAAAATTAGTATGTAGACGACATTTTTATTATACGAAGTTTTTTTTTTAACTAATAAAACAATCATGGATCAACGTATATGAAATACAACAAACGTTTATTTTAATAGATTAAATTTATTATTTGGCGCCAGTCCCGATTTTTCTTTATTTTTTTTTGTGTGTTAGATTTAACCATTAGTCTGGCGTTATAAAAGCCATCAGAAAATCAAAATCGGTAAAGGCACAATGTGTTCTGATCTGAGAAATATTACACTAGATGCCACATAGTTCCTATGTGAACAGTTCCGAAATTTTCCGACATATTAAGAAGGCGCTGCTAATTTTATTCTCTCGGCGTATTGAAAAAACCTACAGCTCTGTTTAAAAATAAATAAAATAAAAATCCACGAAAAAGATCACATTTAAGACACATTACTTAAAACTATAATGTACATTAGCAAATTTAAATTTGTTAAATGTCAACGCAAATTATGATGTTTAAATAATAAAAAAAAATAAAATGACTATTTGCTCATTTGAAATCGTCATATTAGGATGGGTTAATAGATGAAATTAGAAAAAAAAATTGAATTTTTTTCTGCAAAGAATAAGAGTTTTGCCTTCTTGCATTTTCTTCATCCATAGGCCTCCTCAGTCTGTAAATTTTACAGTGAGTAGAACCTCCATTTTGATTATCAATTATCAAAAATATAGGTCAAAAATCAATCATTAGGTGTTCCTCAAGTTAATTACTCTCAGAGTTTAGTTAAGAGTGGGGGTGTATGGCTCAGGTAATTACTTGATGATATTGTATCAAACCTCATCACACATAAATAAATTTAAAAAAAAATGTTCGAACCAACCCCGCCCGTATACGAGAAACTTGAGACTACACCTAATGTTACGAAATTTTCGCTCCACTCTAGGATATAATAGAAATTCTTGTTCAATTCATTAACTTCATAATTTGTATGTTTATTAGTGTGTATAGTAGCCGGGGAAAATTTCTAATCTTCAGGCATCTCTTAATTACAGCGATACAGCTCAATGAACCCCCTTCTCAATGACCTTAGTTTTATATTCACCAAATTGTTTGTACTCTACGGCGGCAAATTTAAAAGTGATCCAAGAAAAATTATCCGTCATTTATCTATCAACACTCCGGTGTCTAAAAAAAGATTTCTGACCTTTGTTCTAGAGTAACAACATCACATTGTGTAATTAAAAATATTTCACTAACATTTATATCTACAAACAAAATGTTGTTTTCATTGATTTTCACCAACCATAACGACGTCATTTTCGCCAATTTCTCACAATTGCGTATTTTACTAATGTATTATGCTACGTAATACATCTCGGTATGTTTTTTTATTGCGATTTTCGTATTTTAAATATTTTATTTTTAAAACAGTTTAAAATACAATTATGATGCCTGGGAGAAAAAACCCTATATAAAACGTTTCGTTTCGTTATACATTTATCTTGAAACTACGTATCATTTAAATTATTTTCTAATATATTTTAATTTTTCAAAAAAATATAAATTTTAAAAAATTAAACCCCGCATGCCACGTAGATCCAAATCATAATTTCAAATCCGTCGCGCCATTAAATTGTTGGCAAAGGTTTTATGAGTGGTACCCACTTGATAAATCTCAGAGCGCGGCAGCATTTTTTGCAATTTATTGTCAATTCAAATACAATAGAACCTCGGTAATATGGACTAATTGGGACGACCTAGAGTCCGGATTAAAAGAAATAACCTAAAAAATGAGTAAAAGAATAGTTAAAACGATCTATACAGTGTACAATAACAAAACAACATTTCTTTTATTCTTGAAGTAACTAAATCCATAGGAAATAAATCAATTGTTCAAAATTTTACATCATTATCTATGTACATTTGCATCACTCTCTCACAAAAACAATAGAAGCGCGATAAAAATTTATAGTTTGCAATGAGTTTTGCAATTAAGCTTTTTAATCGCGTTTTTTGGCTTTATTATTTCTTTTTGTGAATATGTCTCTCTGGATTAAGCGAAGTCCGGTTTAATAAGGTTCTACTGTAGTTCTTTCGAGCGTTAGAGCTAAGAAGACTTGTACACGATAAATAAACTGAACGAGAAATTGGGAGTTTTGTTTTGCCGTTTTACCAGTTGAACACACACACACACAAACAGAATATGAACATTTATATTAATCTGACAACGCAATTAGAATTCTATATTTACTTTTTCGACTTATCATTTGGAAGAAATTCAATTTTTCATAAAAAATATAATTTTAAGAAAATAACATTAAATTTGTTTGATTAAAATTTTATGTCTATTGGCATGGCACCAATAAATTTATTAATTAGTGTTTTATTAATATATCAATAGATCAAAATACGTACGCGGTTCATAGTTATTCCGCTCTCAAATAAAACACTTGAAATTTTTTTTATTTTTTTTTATAAGTAGGTTCATTATGTTTTTAATTATTCTTTGTTTTTATTTTTGGCATTTCGTTATGACGATATTTTAGTTTTGTTTTTAATAAACAAGCACCAATTTACATTTATATAAATAATTTTTGGCATAACAAATTTTTTATTGTGTTAACAAATTAATCTTGTTAGAATTTCACTAACAAGTAGTAAATGTTTGACATTAAAATATTTGATTAACAATATTAATTTAATTAAAGGACACTCACTCTGTGAAGAGATTAATTTGTCAACATTTTTCTGATCAATTAAGTTTTAAATAAAACCAATGGTTAAACGTTTCGGATATAAATACACTAAAACTGTTGACCGTGTATCTTATCTTGTACATAATGTACGTTATTAATCGATCGCTATTTTAAGAGTTTTTCACCAACAGCTGTTCCTATCTCCTCTCGTATCGAAAGAAAAGTTCTAGGTTTGAAATATATTTAGGTTGTCTCACCAACCGATATCAATATTCACGCTTTAGTTGTTCAATCAATTTCTATGGTCTTTGGAATTTTTACAGCATGTGAACAAAAAAATATCGACCGAAATAGTCATTGAAAAGAAATTCCAAACTTTTCCGGGAAGTTGTCTATTCATGCAAAATGAAACGCTATCGGATTTCTCTGCGAATATGAATGAATGAAGAAAATTTTTCAAACAGAGTTTTTCTTGAAAATAAAATATGTTTGCGGCCGATTTTTGGCTGGCTCGTTTTCACTTCCCAACTTATTTAATAACATCAAACATTTTTTTTTTTTATATTTAAATACTCCATAGAAATTATTATCAAGAAGCTTAGCAATGTAAAACATACAGAAAATAATTTTATTCAGTTTTTTTTTTTTTTTCTTTTGCAATTCTAACATTTATTTGCAAAATTTCGCGCAGAATATTTCAACCAAAATAAACATTTCCCCCTCTCAAAATATTCTACATATATTTTATGAGATCAACAAAGATTCGATAGAATAAAATAAAATTTAAAAAAAAGCAAAAAAGAAATAAAACAAATTTCTTCCATCGTGTAGAATAATAAAATTAGCAAAAATAAACGACCTTGCCGCTACACGTTCTCGACTATTTACTCAAAAAAAAAAAAAGAAGAAAAAAAGTCGTCATATTGAAAACAGATTTTTTTTTTAAAACATTTTTTTTACGTCTTTAACCATCCCATCCAAAATAGATTTGTTTGCAAAGCTGTGGATGTTTAATATAAAAAGGAAATATTTATCCACGTTTACCCACTAATCGACTCTGCTAATATTATTCTCGTAAAACTCCCTTTTCCCCCAAAAATGTGTCTTCTTTTCTTTTACTCGACAGATTTATATGTGGGACACCTTCACAACAACAACAATACTATGTACAAATGGCAACATCATCAGATGAACGGGGCCGACGTGTCTTGAATGCATCATAGAAAAAGAAAAAAATAAAAAAAACTAACAACAACAACAATTCTCTTCTCACAATCTTTTGGCGTTAATGGATTTTTTAGGTTGTCCTATTTGCACAAAATAATATTTGATTTTTAAATTTAAATTATTCCTACGAGAGGAAAGAAAAATATTTAATTGAGAACATCACCCAAATTGTTCTTGTGGGTACCTACTTATAATATACGGGTCTGTACTGTGTGCATTATGGATGGGAATCAATATTTGGCAAGAAGAATATAACCGTATCAACAACAGAGAGTTAGCCTTGACACATTAACATATTAATTATGTGTACAGTACCCATCTACGTACGTTATGTGAACGCTCAACTTTGTTATAGAAAATCCTAATTGCGTACATTTACTTTTTTATATTTAAGGAACGCGTAAATATTTGTTTTAGCAGAGCAAAATTGATAATAATTTTTTTTTTCTCTCTTAACATCTTTGTCAGCAATCCACCCACCTGTTCCCGTCTGAAATAAATTAATGGGGAGTCTCATTAGATAGCGCGTTTCGTCTCTAAACACGCGCGAAGACAAAATTAACAAAATTCAGGATATGCTGTCAGCAACTGGTAGTTCTCGTGACCCGAAACGGGCTAACCAAAAAATGCTCTTTCCATAGAGAATAGATAGATAGACGACACACAGCCTTGAACAAAGTTAATATTACGCGGATTTTTTTTTTTTTTTTACATGGTTAAAAATAGTTGCGATCATTAAATATCCAATGCGTCTTATCATATTCGTTTTGTTTGTATTTTTCTTTGTTTTATGAATAAGATAAGAACAAAATGTACACGCACACACACAGATATAAGCTGTTTGATAAGAATTTTATTCATAAATTTTTTTTTTTGCGTTGCATTTGTATCTAGAATGAATCATTGGATAAATAGTAACTAGATCGTAGTTCGCAGATATTTATGATCATATTTTTTACAGTCACATTGTTAGTCATCTCGTTATTAATATTTTAGTACCAAATTAATTATTGGTTTAGTAACTAATTAGTTATTTTGTAAATTTTTGTATTTTAAATCTTATTATATTATTTATTTATTATTATTATTATCTTATTATAAACTATTTTTCTATATTCTAAAATCTAGAGAATGCTTTCAAAAGACGAAAAGATAGAAAATCCAATTTTATTGAAAAACTGTAAAAAAAGATCGACCTCTGTATTAATGTGGTATTAGTGTATGTATTGTGTAGAAAACAAACTTCTTCTATATTTCCTCAGTTTTTTATCGGCGTCACATCCCAATTCGGCCCCTGGCCTCCCGTAATCCAGACTTCCATTCGTCTCGATTCATAACTCGTGTCTTTCAGTTTGCAATTTCCAGTAAATTTTCCTGGCTTCATTAATTAAGTTTTCCTATCGTTTCCTTGGCTTTTCTACTTGCCGTTTCCCTTTTATTTTTCCATTTATGCACCAGTTTCGACATTCTGTGCTTTTCTATTCCGTGTTACGTGCCCAGCCCAATAATGTTTTTTTCAGCTTGATTAACGTGGAGACTTCTATATCGTCGTAGATTAAATACAACTCTCTGTTGTAATGCATACTTCATCCATCATTTTTTTTTTGTATCGAGCCTATGATTCTTCATAGTTCTTTACGGGAAACGAGAATTCTCGTTTGCGACATACGTACGCACTCTTAATCACTTAGATACACCGATGCGGATCTGTTAATAACCATAACGGAAGTCTGGCAGAACATCATCACCCACACCATCATGTAGCTACTGATAATCATCAAAATAACACTACGATCGGAGCAAATAAATGTGTGGCAACAGAACTACCAAATTACAATGGATCCTAAGGGTGACAGTGAAGAATGACTCACTGGAACAAATACAATACACCACCGTGCCACCGACCCAAAATAATAGTGAATGGTCCTTTTTCGTTATTAAAGAAATCGAAATTGCGTAGTTTTAAGAAAAACAAATTCTTTCCAATGAATTGCTTACTTACTCATCCTTAGAAATTTCTTCATTATATTTATAATTATCCACACAAATAAGTTCCATTGTTTCATGGATCCAAATCACATCAATCGCAATTTCTTTTGCCTTTGGTCGCTATTTTTAAAGTGTAAGTAAATTTGTTGCTTACTTTGTTGTCCATATGAACATCGTAACCAGCAATTGTGATGTGAGACATTTTCTACCTAAATTTAGCATATTCCAATCTCAGCTCCACACACAAAATTTCCAGATCTGTTTTTTCATGTTATTTAATTATTTTTGCGGCACGGTGCGTCTGTTTACTGCGCTATTTCCGCTGAATCTAAATAGGTTTTCAATATGTACAATAAAATCTATTTAATCTACTGAGAGTAGTTTGGTAGTAGGTTCTAAATATTAGCGCGCTATTTAAAAACCACTTAAAAATGATTTATCTTTTATTATTACAGTTGTTGTTGTTGTTCGCGATGATCTGTATTTTCAATGTTTGTTGGTATCGTCCCAAGTAATTCCGGTTAAAATAATTTGAAATCCAGAGTCCAGAGGAATTATAAACAACATTTTTTTGGCAATGCCCAAGAAAAGTGTTATTGAACGATCAGCAATAAAGTAACAGTACGGAACACATGCATGGGAGATTTTCCCAAATTTACTACGCATCTCTCTATTCTAACATTGATGATCATGTTGTTTCATTTAATAAAAAAAAAAAAAAAAAAAAAAAAAACAAGATCAAAATAAACAAACCATTGAGCTATGTGGATAGACTATATACATAAAACCGAAAATACTTATGTAGATATACACTAGGAAATAACTGTGGCGGTTTTTTTTTTTTGCGAACATAAAAATGTAATTAACACTAACGCGCAAACACTAAAATAATGTTTTTTTTTTTTTTTTTTTCGTTTTTCTTATTGATATTTGCCAAACCAAAATCTTCTTGGATAAGTATGTATATGTTTGTTGGTTCATACATTAAAGTTAAACACTCGCGCTTACATCTTGTTTGTTCAGCGCATTAGATTTCAGTGTGTTTTTTTGTCTGTCGTATATCGGACCGAGCTCTAAAAAAACCATTGAGGCGTAAGTTTAACGCGCTTGTCCCGCTTTATAGAGAGATAGATGGTAGTGTAAGACACTCATTGGTTGGGATGTTGTATGATAATAACAGTGTATACGGACGCATCATATAAATTGAACGACACTGAAGTGCATTAACCAGTTGTAGTTCGGATTTTCGGGAGTCATTTTTATAAAACCAAAACGACGTTTTGTGTTCAAATTAAAGTGAATTTTTTTTTCGTAAATTCATTTTTGTGTGATTTTTATATTATCTGGTAATTTTTCTCTACGGATCTATAATTAGCCATTTGGGATTTAAAGTTGGAGATTAATATTTTTGTTTTTTTTTTTTAATCGAACCTATTTAAAAAAAAATAGCTGTGATTATATAAGTGAAAGAAGCAAATTTTTTTTAATTTTTTTTTTACTTTTGCTTTGTTTAAATTATTATTTTGTGTGAATAATATAAATATGGATATAGCCAAGGTAAAGTTAAAAAAAAAAAAAAAAAATGGAAATAATTTAGTGATCCCTTAAATTTTATAATTAAATATTTCCGTGCAGTGGATAGTTACTTGGAATAAAATTTGATTTAATGATAACTGAAAGCACGTTTTTAAACGTGTGCCATAATACATGTGTTCTACTAATATTATCGCAATAGAATTTCATGTGCAAACGCATACGGCCCCAACCTTTGCTTGC
Source organism: Platyura marginata (assembly GCA_026745375.1). Taxonomy (NCBI): domain Eukaryota; kingdom Metazoa; phylum Arthropoda; class Insecta; order Diptera; family Keroplatidae; genus Platyura; species Platyura marginata. The sequence goes on from JANSTT010017560.1 coordinate 9,320, forward strand.
AAATGTTTGCTGTTTTTCCTAAAATAACTGCGTTGGTTGTGCAGACTTTTTGAAAAAAGTTGTTGTTGCTATTTTGGTTTCAGTCGGATGTTTCAAGAACATTTTTTCTGCATTACTCATTAATAGTAATTTTGTGATATTTTTTTTTTACATAACTCCGGATCAATTTCAGTATATATTTAAAGATGTGTAAAAGACTACATAATTTTAGCTTGAAGCTCGAAAATTTGTAGGATTTCCAATATTGAGAATTGTGGTATTTTGGTATTTTTTTAACATTTTTTTTGCCATTTTGTCTAAATCACTAGACTTTTACTTTTCATGGTCAACTTTAAATCAAATGTATGATGATGATAAATTGTTGTTTTTCTATCTTAATTTCCTTCCAAATTTATCCAAACTTACTTTCTGAACGTTATCTGACAAATAGTACATATGACAAAACTATGTTAGAACGATTTCCTGAGATATTTACGAGGAAGTTCTGAACAATAATTATGTTAACAGAATGATGTGTTCTAAAATGTTTTTTAAAAAAACATCCCAATCATTGCAATGAATCTTAATTATGTCTTTGCTTATATTTCATTTGATCATTTTACCTATTAAATATAAATACTGTTAACTAAATGTTACATTACATTTTCAGGCAAACGAAGAGGCTGCTTCACCTGCAACCCCATCATCTGAAAATAAACCAACAGAAGATATACCAACCGAAACTAAATCAGCCGAAGAAAAACCAGCTGAACCAGCACCTGCAGAGAACGGTTCAGAAGAAGTTCCACCTGTTACACCCACTAAACCTGCTGAAGTAACACCTGTTGTTGTTGTTGAACCTGCCGCCATCCCAATTGCAGAAAATATATCAGAACCAATCGTTGAGGCCGAGAAACAGCCAGAACCTGAAGTAAAAGTTCCAGAACCTGTGGTTGAACAAAAACTAACCGAAGAAATTAAATCAGAAGAGTCCAAAGAAGTTGAGAAAACTGTTGAAGCTAAAGTTGAGGTAAAAGAAGAAGACAATCAAGAGCAATCAACACACAAAGAATCTGAATCTTCCACAAATATAGTAGCACCTGTTGCAGATACACAATCTGCTGAAATTGGTGATAGCACACCCCCACCACCTCTCCCAATAAATCCTCCACCATCTCAGGTGTCGGTCTTTGCAGAATCCGCCATGTCTACCAGTGAAAATGCACAACCTGTACCAATTCCACTATCCGCACCCATACCCGAGCCAGTTTTAGTTGATAAAAGTCTAGAAGTAGTTAGCAATGAAGCCATTCCAGTGGTTGAAACTGTTGATAAAGTAAGTGCACCGGCTGCAGTTGAAGCTGTTCCAGCCGAAGCACCGAAAGTAGAACAAACTGCTGAAACGCCAAAAGTTGAACAAGCCGCAGCTCCTGTTGCTGAGGTCCCCGTCGTAGCCGAAGCAGCTCCTGTTGTTGAGGCCACTAAAGTTGCTGACGCTCCCCCAGTAGTCGAAGAAAAAGCACCAGTACAGGAAGAAGCAATAAAACCAGTGGAGGCAGCACCACAACAGGAGGCAGCTCCAGCTGTTGCTCCACCTGCTGAAGCCGCACCAGTTGCTGCACCACCAGCCGCAACCCCACCAGCTGCAGAGCCACCAAAAGCAGAATCTACTGCAGTGGCACCACCAGCTGCTGAGGAAAAACCAGCACCGCCAACCGTTCCAGTTGTTGAGGAAGTAGTACAACAGGTTGTAGTACAAGCTGTAGAGGCTGTTGCTGCAAAACCAGAAGAAGCACCAAAAGATGCTGCTCCATTACCTTCTCCACCAGCACTTCCTGAAGCCGAAAAAACCGAAACATTATCAGCTGATACATCGTCACCGCTTGCACAAAGTAGTTTAGAATCTCTTCCATCTCCACAATTGTCCTCTAGCGAAGCACCCAGCGAAGCTAGTTTACCAGCTCCACCACCACCACCAGAGTCCCCAGTCGATGCTAGTGTTGCTCCCGTTGATACTACTGCACCTACCACCGAAACAGCTAGTCCTGTATCACAAGTAGTAGTAGAAAAGTCTGATGTAGAAAAATTACCAGAAGCACCAAGTGCTGCTCCAGTTGCAGCTCCTGCTGCAGCTGCTGATTTACCGCCACCACCACCAGCACCAGTTACCGAAGAACCAGCAAAACCAAGTAGTGATGCACCAAAAGAAATCATTCCAGAAGCGGCGGCTGTCCAGAATGGGAGCACAGATTCAGCTGCAACCGTTGTATCTGATAAGGTGATTACTACAGAGCCACGTCTGGATTTAAAAGCGAATTGATTATTGTATTTTTTTTTTGTCTTATTTGTTTTTTCTTAAATAATTTTTTTTTTTTATATATTTTTTTATTGTTTTGAAGAGCATTCAAAAATTAATCACTCAAATATGTAAAATTGATTAGAAATAGAGGGATATAAGTGTGCAATATGAAATGCTTATTTTGGGTTTTTATTGTCTATCTGCCAATAGTTTTATAATGCTTGGGATTCTTTAACTATATTTACCATATCCGGCTTCACATTCTTTCAAATTCTTAAATTACTTTATCTTTATTCTAGTTGCTTACATTTTTCCTAATAGAGACGATTCTTTTCGTTTAAGTAAACTTCTCTGACGATGGCCTCACTTTATTTGGTTTTTTTTTTTTTTGTCAAACATATCGAGATCTTAGTAATATTGTTTTTACAATTTAAAATTGTTATTATCGTGTTCATACTACCATTATCGTTATCGAAATAATTACGGTCTTATGTTAGGTGTTAAAACTAATAATTAGAAAATACTCATTTTGGTAATTTTGATATTTGAATTGTGAATTGGACAAATAAAGTATTTATTTAATAATTTACACAATTTTTTTGTACCCGACTACGAGATTGTAGTCGTTCCTTTGTCGTTATCATTACGAATGCAACAAATTTATAGGAGTAGTTGATAAAAAAATTAAATTTCTCCAAGATATTATTGCTCAAGTTTCACACCACCATACCATACCCCATAGTAAACTTTTAAATTATTATTATTTTTTTTTATTTTTTAATCGCAGAAACCTTGGTTTTAGAGTAAGCGATTATATTTCAATACTCGACACTGTGGTAACTGCTTTTTTCTTTCTATTTTTATGGGTTATGATCCTCTATTTTGCTGGGTGACTTATTAACAACTTGAGTGCTTTTTTAAAAAAAAATTCCAATGGCTCTGTTAGCATATCGTTCTACAATCTACAAGGCAACCGGACATTCATTTGCGGTTGTCTTGGATAATTAATTTTTTATGTAGAAAAATCAGGTGAAAACTATTCGATTACGAACAAGAGACTTGAAGAAAAATTGAAAGTAGTTCATTCAGTTATGCGGGAAACCTCCTTTTCTTCAGCAGAACATAATCTATTGAATTTGCCGCATAAAATAGCTAGATAGATAAAGAAATAGCCCCCCTCAGCCAGACGATAGGTTTAATTGTTGGTAAGAACATTTTTGGCTTTTAGTTGGCTAAGGAAGGAAAATGTCCCACAGGAATAATAACTTTTGATGGTGTTTTTCGAAATAACACTTTCAGACGAAGGAAGTGGTTTTTTTGACTGGAGTCTAAGTCTAGGTCCTTTGGGAAAAAACCATTAAAATTTCAGAGGTCACTTAAAGGAGATATAAGATCTTTTAAAAAAAACTTTTTTAATAAATTTTGAATTAACATTAAAATATCTCAGGTTTACGATTGTAATTAAGTCTATAACAATAACCGTAACTTGCCCGCCATTACCAGCACTCAAACTCAAATATTGATATTAATAATAGTATTGAACGTAGTATTTATCCCACTTCTATTCTCCTCCTATAGAATTCTTAACTTTTAATTTTTCTACTACTTAATTATTATTAGAAAACTTAATTTTTCCTACTACTTTGCCGACGATGTGGTGTCATAGAAAAATATCACATGACAAATGAAAAACACAAAATGGAGACGTACATATTTAAATGGTTTTCACTTTTATTTTAAAATATTTTGTTTCAGTATTGTAATTAAAACAATTAATTTTATTCTGTTTAAGACTGTGGTATGGTATGTGGGCCTATTAATAATTAGCAATTTAGTAATTCCAATTTGAAGGTTTTAATAGATAATGTTGTCTCGTTCGCACATATGTACTTGTATGTAACATTTTTAATGATTATCAATTTATTAGAATATATATATAAACATATTTGAGGTGATAATAATTTTTGATTGTTCTTTATTTTTTTTTTATATGTGCATCTTTTGATTGGCAGCATCTAGAAATATTTTTTTTAAAAGAATATTCAAGAGAACTCAATCAATTTTTATTTTATTTATTTATTTTTTGTTTTTCTTTTTTGTTAATTGACTAAAACAAATTATTAATATTTAGTGTATCGTTGACATCAAAAAAACATAATATAATAAAAATAATCGCGCCCTATCCTCTCCCCTCCACACATAAAAACCTATATAGATCTTCACCATATCTAAACACCAGTGTGCTGTTTTTGTATGTTTTTATACCCCCCCCCCCCATGTAGACTTAGGTTAAATTTATATAATTTTCGTTTTTAAGTAATCCTTGTGGCATAATTATTCCTCTACTCTATGCATTTTTATCCCTTTTGCACTTATTTGAGTTTTTTTTTTTATTTGTATTTCTGTATTATCATAACCAAATCATCAATCATTGTCACGTGTTTTTAATGTTGGGCATAATTAATTAATTAATTAATTAATTGGTAAATGGACCAGGATTAGTATAAATAAAAAAAAAAACCAATTAGATATAGCGGTTAAATGCTTTTTCCAAAACTAATGTTAAATTATGATTAATTAGAAACTAAATAATATGTGACTAACCCCACTTAATAAAAACAAAAAAAAAATTATTACGGAAGCCTTCCTGTTGTGCTGTTTAGCTAATAGTTAAATAGTTTAGTTATATAGCATATTAGAGAGAAAATTTTTTTTCATCATAATTATTTTTTATTAAATGAAAAATTTGTAATTTAATTTAATTTTTCTTTATGTGCAGACAAATGGCCTTAACGAAAGTCCGAAATCTGAAGACGCTTCTAATGGTTTGAACGGAGATGTAGAACATACAGTTGCTGATGTAAGTATTATTTAGATTTTTTTTTTGTATAAGTCGAAGGACCAATAACAATTTTTAGTAGATATATTCGCTGTAAAATTATGTATTTTAAAATGTAAATAGAGATGTTAGTTATTAACGCTATCAGGTCCTTGGGGGGAGGGGGGGAAACCACCACAGTCCATCATTTTTTTGTGGATTAATTTGTTAATGGAATATATGGTATGTTTCTAATGTACATTCTAGTTACTAAGCCACTAGTTTTTTGGGACCCTGTAGACATCTCTTTTTTTAGATAGATATATTGAATTGGAGTCTTGTATTGGGCTGTTTTTTTAAACCTTACAAATGCTCGATATTTTACTGAAGTTATTAAGCATTGCTGAAGTTATTAGATAATTGCTGTTATTAAACGGTTTTTAAGTGCAATTATGTTTTACTCTAGTCTTTCATTAAGCCGGGACCTACCGCTCAAAATAACCATTGTGAGAAATTGATACACATGTTCAGAGCACAACACTTCTCAAAATGTAATAATAAACAGAGCCGGCCCACATTATATGACGGCTGGGCTGGTAATAGAAACAGCTGTGTCACACATAAATATGACGGTTGGTAGCGAACATGTTAAAATGGATTCTAAACTGCCCCCTTCTAGAAGTTTCGTCTTTAGATCAGCCATAAATAAAAAAAAAAAAACAATATTCAATAATTCATCTTCTATCCATATACTGACATTTGGTTGGCAGTTTTGGAATTGTCAAATTATTACAGAAGTGAAATGTTTTCTTGGACTCGCAGGCCGAGTTATATCAGAATAGGGCCATTGACCATAAAACCGATAGTCGAAAAGAATTGAACCATTCATTAAATTTTTCATTTTCAGGAAATAATTGCATCACCTGAAAAAACAGAAAAAATTAAATCGATCATAGGTGTGCCAGCGCCGGAAGCTGTACCAGCGGAATAAGTCACCAAACACACGCACATACACACCCCGTCAACAAATCGTATACATTTATAAATAAATACAAAAAAAAACCTAGATATTATTATTAAAAAAAAAAAAAACTACACAGCAATGCGAGCGTTCGACTTTTTATGATAAAAAAAAACCCTATGTAATAAACACACACTAATGAATGTTGTTTTCAAAATTAAAAAATTAAAAAAAAAAAACGATGTCTTAAAAATTGCCGAATTTTGTTAAATATATACAAATTTATATTAAGAATAAGTAGGTAAAACCTTTATATATATATATATACACATAATACATTATGATATACAATATTATATGAAGGGTCAAGATAAATGTTTGAACCACACTGTACGACGTACAGGTACTATACAGTGATAATGTGGCATCCCTTTCACGAGGATACCCCCCAATGCTCAACACTATCTTGATCATTCACGTACACATACAAACATACAACTAAATGTCAATTTTCATTTTGTACATCAGACTTTTTGATAAGATCTATTTACACAAGAAAACGAAAGAAAAAAAAAACAAAAACAACAGACATTTTTTATCTAGACATTTATACAAAAAAAAAAAAAACGATGAAAGGTGAAACAAAAATTATACGAATTTTTAAATAATCAAAAAGTAAAAAAAAAAAATTAAAAAAATATCAACTCAAAAATGTGCTGCCATTTTTTGTTTTTCCGTTTCACCTTTATTCGTAAATATTCGATGTTGGACTCAATTTTTTAGTAGCGAAATGTGACCGTTTTTTAGAACTCAAAATTGTATAATTGAGAAATACTCAAAAAATAAAAATTTAAAATTTAAAAACGACCAGAATTTAAAGATATTGTTGGTCCATAATTCATAAAATTCATAAAGAATATATTAGTGTATAACCCCTACCTTTGAGGTTGTTGTATTATTACATAAATGAAAAAAAAAAAAAAAAATTTAAATAATTTTTTATATTAGTTTTTGTGGAAAATTTTCTGTTTTTTTTCTTTTCTTTTTAATATTTTTCGCTGTACACCAAATTCTGTTTTTACACGGTGTAAATACGTTCAAGGAAAAAAAGAAGACATCGTGCAAAACCAAAATAGCAGAAAAAAAAGGAATTCGTACAAAAAACTTTATTAAGAGTTTTTTTTTTATAAATTGTCAAATTTGATTTCTATATGTGCATACATTAATCATTTCAGGGAATAATTGATAAAAATTGTCGATTCAACG
>JANSTT010017561.1:0-37635 GCA_026745375.1 Platyura marginata
TTCCTCCTTTCCGTCGAAAATTCCTCCTTTTTTGATAATTTTTTCCTCACTCTCAACCAAAGCTGCTGTACAGCCTATACATATACGATAGGCATAGGCTCACAGAATTAAAGGCACATTATGTAAATTTGCATCTTTATACCCGTGTGATGTTAATCATCCGAAAAATATTTGCTTTACGAAAAAAATGAATATGACGAAAAGGATAGGAAATAAAAAAATGAAGATTTCATTCATAGACTCAAAATTTCCAAGACCTAACGTTATGGCGCTGTTGTCAATATTATATATTATTTCTAAGGTTTTTAATCATCACCCTAATTTTTAATCGGACGTATCTTATTTTTTAAAAACTTTTCAGGATAGCGAAAAAAACTGTTTAATTTTACTATTAAAGCTTTTAAGTATGTGGAATAATAATAATTGACGATATTTAATTTAAAAAATTTGTGAGGTAGAACAAATTGCCATTAAAATCTCGATTCCGGTAATTTTTGAGATACGTCCAATTGAAAATTAGGGAGCTAAGTACATATATAACAAAATAGATACGGACAAAGTCGTAGATAATACAAAATTACTTATACGAGTTTATTATAATTGGCGTAGCCAAATTATTTCTTCTTTACTGATTTTAGAAGAAAATAGGATGAAAAGGGAGGAGAAAAAGGGGTGATTATAAATTAAGGGACAAAAAAGAGGGAAGTAAGAGTACTCTTTATAGATTTTAATATAAATCCATATCCATAGATTCTATTTCTAAACCCAGCCGTGTATGTTCATAGCGTTTGTTTCATTATTAGAGCCATCTGTGAGAATTTCTTTGCCCAATAGTAATACTAATAATTCAAAGTATCTCCTCCTCTGTTCAAAATATAACCAGGTTATCCCTAGGTTATAGTGGATATACAGGGCGTTCAACGAATAATTACGTAAAGTAAATGTCAATATTATTGAAATCGGTAAAAGCCACATGAAAGTTTTAATGTCAGCAATTTGGCGCCATATTTGCATTTTATAATTTGTTAAATTGTAGGAGAGATATATTGAATAGATTATATATACACAGAGAGAGAGAGAGAAAAAAAAACTTTCATTTTAACGAAAAATGCAGTTGAATCAACAAAAAAAAAACGCAATTAAAAACCATCGATGGTCAGTCATTTGAAATAACAACTATAGTGTTTGTTGTAAATAATTGTTGTTATGTTTTAATGGTTGAATTGACTACTTAAACATATGATTGGAATAACTGAAAATATATAAGCAGTTGAATTGAATGTTTATTTGTTAACATAAAAATGAAGATTTTTCTCTCTGTGTGTATACTTATATGTAAGTACATATAATATCTAAAAATGGGGAATGTTATTCAAATTCATATCCAACACATCACTAGATTAGATTAGATTTTAGGTTGGTCCATTTAGTCCTAGAGCACCGCGATCTTTGTATAGATCTATTGTACTATCTAACTAACACACCACTAACTAGACTTTGTATGGAAAAACTATTAAAAAAAATTATTTAACTATTTTATTATCTGAAGAGCCTAACGTTTTTCTTTTAAAATGTGAACAAATACAATAAATATGGTTTTTTTCCATTACACTTATTTTTGTTTAAAACTAATATTATGTAAACATTTTCAAAAAATATATATTTTGTTAATTTTTCATTACTTAGCCTACGTAATAAACAAATACAAATCATTTTCAAATCATTTTGTGTTGTTGGCAACAGTTGTTTTCTTACTAACTTTCATAAAACAATACTTAAAGCTTATTACGTTTTTTATATACAAAGTTAAGTCGACAATAGGAATTGTGTGGAAAAATTGATGTGCATCAAAACCGGACTAAAGAAAATTGAAATTTTGTAGAATTTTGCTTCTTTAGATTTTTGATCGATCAAAATTGATTAACTTAATTCAGTCAAGGATAATTGGTAAAATTGGTAAAAAAGCTCGTTCATCTAATAGAGATAGGAAAGTTCCTATTTTACAGTCACACAATTCTTATAAAAACATAAAACATTAGTCATGCCTTAAATTTATTTTATTTTATTTGTTGAAGAGACACACACAAAAAACAATTATGTACACTTCGCACCGAGACTGTAATCCAAAAGACTTAATATTATTCATATCATAATTTTTTATTTTACAGTCTAAGACGATAATGAGTTAAACAATTTAAACCATCATCAGCCCAGTCCAATAAGGAACTAGTTTTTTTACTCCTAATACAGTCTAAAATTTCCGATGAAGAAATTCTACTGTCAGAGTTAGCATGTCTCAATTGATCTAACAAACGTTGGTAATGCCAACCGGAAAATATATCGATCAGACCGATATCCTGAAGAACGCAATAAATATACTTCTTATATTTACTACCGCTGTGATGTGCCCATTGCTGCCAATTATTCCAACCGCGACATACTTTTTCAATTTTCCTGATGCCATTCTTCGTTTTAGGTTTCCAACCATGAGTGGTGTAAATCTAGCAAGGAAAGCAATGTTAAGTTTTTGATTATTATTAAATTAAATTCGCTAAAACTTACTACAGTGGCCAATAGCAAAAGAACTGCAAGATATTTCATTTTGATAATTTTTCTTATGACTTACGACTGTTATACTTCGCACTCTTAGACTTAATGGGTGACTTACTTGTTTCGAGTCAATTCATTCGACTTATAAAGGCTCCAAATGTAAATAATACCTATACTAAGAACTTTTTAGCAAATCTCAAACACCTGAGTATACATTTAAAAGAAACTAAAAACAATAGTAATTTACATATTTCTTATTTATACATAAGTAGTGTTAAGAAATACGACTTCTATCTGAATATCTTATTGATGTACATGGCACGCGCTTTTTTCTATTTATTTTAGTATTTTAGACAATTCGAGAAATACGAACTAACAATAACAGTGTAATTAGAGAAATTGTAACTAAACGATTCCGTATTATTATCCATAACGCTTGATGCACGTATAGAAAATACATACGACAGCTGAAAAGCTTCCACACTTAATCTCCAATACAATTAATTAGGATACAGATTTTTTTTAGAAATTATTAACATTTTGTATCAGATTGAAGAGCTCATCAAGAACTTCCGTTGTGCGGTCAGAATACTTACTTCCGACTATTTTGATTGAACAAAATCGAGACAAAGTGAAGTGAATTCTATGATATTGAAAACATCAAATATGTTTAACCCTAATCCGACCAGGCTATTTTTATCTTGGTTGGTTGTGTCAGTAATTTTTATTTTTATTAAACTTAAATATAGATAAAAAGTTAAAAATTTTATTTTTATTTTTTTTGTGTGTGTAAAAATGTCGAAAGATAAAATACTAAAAGCCTCCGATGGGTAATATTCGTACGTATTAAATGAGTAGAAGAGTTTTTAAAATGAAATGTGTATGTGTCTCAAAGGCACACCTTTGTTGGATTAGGGTTAAGGCACCGGTATAAAATTGACACAAATGAAGCTGCAGTTCTTCGTCCCATTAGTCGGTTATTATGTCAAAGCCTTATGAGATGGATATAAGGCGATGTCTTTGTAATTACACGTGTAGTTTAATTTTTAATTGTTTTCTTATTAAATCGAATTAGATCTGATCAGATGATGTTCCTGAACTAGTTCCAAAAATAAAACAAATTATTTTATTTATTTATTATTAAATTTAATGGTGTTTTTAGCGCACTTAAGTAGATAATTATTTGCATACGTCAGTTAACAATTTGGAACGCGACGGTTTACCCTTATAATAATTGTTCGTTAAAATTACCGGTCATATGGCATGTCTCAACACCAGTTTTCTAAAGAATGCAATTGACAATCTTTTCATTTATCCAAAATAATGGTCAATTCTTCGAAAAATAGGCATAAGTTGAGTGTCGTAGAATGCCCAGTTTGAAGTTTCATATTTTGATTTTCTTTAAATTTTGTTAGAAAAACAAAATAAATTTGTAAGTAAAAAAAGATTGAAAATTAAATTTTACTGTAAATAAGATTTTGACAGAATAAGTAAGGAAAGTTATGGCTGATTATAGTAAGAATTTCAGAGATACATACATTTGCATATAGACAACAATAAAATCCACGCTTCGTCACTGTCCCCAACCATGAGTATAGTGTAAATCTAAAATATATACAATATATACATGTTTTTATTTAAATTAATTAATTTTCGTTGACCATACAAATGTCAATAACAACAGAACTACCAAGAAAACGTTTCATTCTAAATCGATTTGACGTTGCAGATTATTGACCATGGCACATGCTTAGAATTCATACTGAATGAGCCACTTATACTAGCCCCCTTCACTACTACTACTGGCCTTATGTAGCCATTCTATTAGCTTATAAACGTTTTTAAATAAAATGTAAATATAAAAAACAATTTGTTAATTGAACATCTAAATATACATTGGAAATAAATTGAAAACAACAGAAATAATTTCAAATATAGTAGATGGTAATGTACATAATCCGAATTTTTTTTATCATTTTACGAAGTTGGCACACGCTGTTTTTATATGTCAACACCTATTTAAGAAAATTAAAAAAAAAAAAAAACCCAAACAAAACAGTAGAAGTTTAGAAAAAATTATTTATTAATTCACGTGTCGTATACGAATTTTTTGGTGTGTGAGTTTAACTAAATCAATATCTGATGTCCGGATGAAAAAGAGTCAGTGACTAAGAAGTGAATTATGAATTCTGCTTTTAATAATGGACCTTTCTTTTTTTTAAAAAAATATTGCTTCAGAGCTAGAGACATGATTATTTTGATCCGAGAGTCAAATAGAGTATTTGAAAATGTCGAAAAAACACATAGGCATAGTAAATATAGTGTGTAATAATATTTTTAAGTGTTAACAAATACCAACTGTTTTTTTTTCTCAAAATATTTGTATTTATTCGATATGTGTAAAGTCGAAGAAACTTTATTATTTACCCGTTTACGCATACATACATACATAGATAATTTAAAAAAAAAAATATTTATTAAAAAACATTGTAGGTATTTGCTTATTAGTTATTTGTTCAACATTTTATGATACTTTATTTAAATTTTTTATAATTGGCATGACATAATATTGTCAAAAATAGCGATTTTATTTACATTCAATAGGCCATGCCAAACGCTATTGTCATTGGACACCCAAAACCGGTTTTATAGGCAATTTTACCTTTTACCTCCCGTACGTCTATAAAACCGGTTTTGGGTGCCCAATGACAACCGCGTGTACCATTGCCTAATAACTTCCTTCAATTAATTTTGATTAAAACCAGCTTTCGAGTTATCTATCGACAGCACGCTGAACGCCAATTGTTCCGTACACCATACGTAATTTAATTACCTGGTCGTCCATGTGATCGTGTTTGTATTCAGTATGGATAACGTATTTTGCAAACTAATCTGTGGGTATCATCAATCAGCCGATCTGATTAGCTAATATCCCTTTAAGCCTAACGCACACTGAGGCGGTGGCGGTGTCCAATGTCAGAAAAATTAATAAATTTATTTCCATAGAAACAATGTCACACAACAAATATACCGCCACCACTTTTAGTGTGTGCATATTACCGCCACCGCTACCACCTCAGTGTGCGTCAGGCTTTATTTGGTTTACATTACATGGAGCCTTTATGGCTTTGTGTCGAGCTGTGATTCTATAATATCGATTTATGACATTTTAACAAAGTCTATATTCGATGAACGATCATATTGACAAACAACATTGCTTATATATTGTTTTTTGTTGAACGCACCCAAAATATTTTAATCCTTTTTCGTTTAAAAATAAAATCATCATTTTTTTATTCTCTATTATTTTCATTTTTTCCGTAATCTAAATAATTTTCAAGTAAATGATTTAAAACCATAGAAATGACATAAAATTGATTGCAGCGACAAAACGCCAGGTCGCAGAACTTTTTAGTGTACGAGTATGAATAAAATCTTCATTTTTCTATTCTCTATAATTAGATAATTAACATTCCGATTATATTTTTAGTATAAAAATTAGGTAGTATCCAACCCTCTCCTATACCTTGTCCAATTTGCTCCTACTTAACCCATTAGCGCCCAGTGTACTCGTGCGAGTACAATCATGTTATGATCTGGTTGAGCAATAACTTCTCAGATAAGTTTAGTTGGTCTGCCCATTGTCGTTTTTTGAAAAAAGTTAGCGTATTGAGTTCAAACATTACAAAAAAAAACGAAATTTTTAAAACAATAAAAAAAAAATCGGTAAAAATGAGTTATCGGGTATTGTATATAAGCCATCGATATGAAAAACGACGTAACACAAATAATTGGACGCACTTCTTGTTAATTTGCATACATTTTTGTGTTCTATGTCAAAACTGTTTAAATTTTGTCGTTTTGACTAGGTACACTTTGTACGACAACGGGAAATTTAAATATGAATCCTTCGAAAGTGACAGTTTCCCATAAGTATCGTTTCCACCTACATATGTACATATATCTATGGCGAATCATTTACTGTTGGCAAAACAAGTCAAAATAATTTCAAAGACTGTCAAAACTTTTCACTTAAGGACTTTTAATCCATAAAAAAAAAAAAAAAACTTTTATTGTTCAATACCAAAAATGTTGTTAAGCTTCTACGATACCTATGTACAACACATATTGAATTTTTCTATTAATATGTCATCGTGATAAATATAAGAATAACGAAATAAAAACGAACCATATTTGTGTGAAAAATGAAAAAAAAAACATGGAAAACCAATTGAACATTTTTCATTTTGAAAAGTAGAATTTCGTCCAGATCCAATCCACATCCTCTATTACCACCCCAGTATATAGTGAAACGTTTTTAATTCTATTGGAAAAGTTTTGCAAACATTTTATTGTATCAATAGCCCCATTTTTCTAACTCTAAATATTTAACGCATTGGCGTTATTGTTGCCCGGGGTCTATTACATATTGATAAACGTAGTTGTGTTTTAGTTTAGTTGTTTTTATTTCTGAAAATCGTGACAAAAATTATCGATTAATTAATCCTAATCCTAATCTGTCAGCGCAAACCTTTTCGAAAATTGATATCAATGAATTGTGACTAAAAACTCTCAACTACTTTGATCTCCGGGTAGCGTTCCGTACACCATTCATGCACGAGTCTCAATCGAAAATATTGATTTTATTTATTTATTAATCACCAAATCCAAATGTTATTTGGAATGGCAGGTTCCGGATTCAATAACTGTCTGAGAGTTTTTTTTTTGTTCATACGAAGTTTGAGTTTTGGGCCAAATATAAATCGACGTTTGACTGACTGACTGACTGACTACAGATATGGCGAGAAAGTGTAGAGTCAGTTCGTATAATATCAGGGTTGTTAAAATAACACTTTTTTTTCAAATTTGTTACATTTGTTACAAAAACTGGTAATATATGAAACAAATGTAGCAAAATAATACGATTCCGTCCAATTCAGTTTGACAGATGGATGAAATAATCTCATCACAAGACATATTCAGAATTTTTCCGAAATATTTTAGGAATTGGTAGCAAATATAACTTGATTTTCATCGTGTAACATTTACATTTGTTACACCCGTAACAAATTAGATATTTTATCGATTATTTGTTACTTTAATAACCGGGGCCCCATTCCTAATAGAAAACGGAACAAAAATTCACTGAAATACAATTTAATAGGGGTCGCAATGAGATCCAAATCTTACCGTCTTCATCCAACACTGCAACTGGAGAGTATACAATCGCACACATTTTATGAATCGTCTTCGAATTACATTTTCTACTATCTACACACTATAACTATACATAAAAGAAAACTATACCCTATCCTCTCCTATATAAATATATATAGACAACTAATATACAGCACATACAGTTTCCATTAATAAAACGTACACTTCTTGATATTATGCTCAAAAAACTTTTGCCAATTTCAGTTAATTTCATCGAAAAGTATCGAAAAGTTTTTACGTGAAACTTCTAAAAAGCGGATATTAAACGAATATGTGAAGGTATCGGTTAGAGAAGTAGTACCTGCCAAATCAATGTGTGCGGTGGTGGTTTGGTGGATTCGTCGGTTATTTGGCAACTTTACCAACTAATTTTTGATCAAATTTTCGAAAAACGTGCAATCGTGCATGCGGTGCAAATTAAAAAGGATAAATTGTAAAGTTTTTTTTTTGTCCTATTTGGTAACTTGAAATTTAGCAAGTCGTCCATTAAACATCGTTATTTGTTATATAAGTTATGTGAACTACACATGCAATGCAATACCCACCATCATGGTTCTTAAACTGTAGGAATGGATCAAGGGGAGAAAAATACCCCCCATTTTCCATTTCAATGGTTTTTTTTTTTTGCCAAACAAACAAAGTGTTGGCGATGGGGTTTTTTTTCGTCTTTTACTTTATTATAGTATAGGTAACACGGACATCTATGTACACATATAGGGTAGAGGTACCTAAGATCGGCCAATCCCCAGTAGTCGGCCCCTATATGATCGAAAAACCTAAATAACTTAAGGCTTTTTGTTTGAGGTCACCCGTAACTTTTTTATTTGTTTAAAATAGTAGACAGTATAATTAATTTTATTGCACCGGCACCGGTCATTTTGGCACTTGTCATTTCATGTAAGGTGACTGTCACCAAGAAAATCATCAAAAAGTGACAAAATATAGGTGACACCAAAAATTGGTGTCTCTTTCGTAATTTTGTGTAGGCATCTGAGTCGGAATCATATACTCACATACAATAATAACCATAAATTAATTGATTACACTTACAAATAGCCGCGACAGACAAATAAAAACAATTTTTTTTGACATTTCAACGTCATTTCTTTATATACCGTGAAGTTAGCTGAGTTTACATTCTTGGCACGTTCAAAGTGATCACCATCCACGAACTAATAACTTTTGAAAGTCACTAAAGTTGCCCCCCCGTAATAGTGTTAAGTGGCCGATCGACTGTTCCCACTACCCTATACTAAACATCACAATGTATACCTACCCAACGAGTAATATTGAACCATAATACACAACGACTTTGGAGCTTTTGTGTAAAATGTATGAGTGTAGCACACCTTTTTTGACACACCTACCTGTCGGAAGCTATTAACTGAAATTGGGATTTTATGATGATATCGTTGTGTATACACGAATGGGAAGCAAAGCGTAGACAAAGTTTAGCTTTATTATGGTCACGTCGAAAATCAATGGTTTTGATGGTATAATTAGACAGGGGCTACATTGTTGAGTAACGAATTTTTCTGTTGTTCTTCTGGGAAAGCTGTCAAGGAAAGGAAAAAAAAAATTCTAAGCAAATATTTTTAGTATGTAATTGGTTTTTTTTTTTTTTTTGTTCTTTTAATGTCTAATACTTTTCGCATTTGATATTTATCGGTAGGTTAGTATCACAACTAAGGATCGGTGAAAATGGGTGTTTCTTTTTTGGGGAAAATGTAAATGTGTCAAATTTGAATAGCAAATAACTCAATTGGTAAACATATAATATTACCGGTATTGAAAGCATAGTTTTTTGTGTAATCTTAGACTTATGAATACTGCCTAAAGTACTCAAAATTTATGGTATTGAATAACCTCTATATAAGCGTGTACAGCAGCTAGAATTTTGTTTTCGTTGGCTAATTAAGAACGATTTCTAGTATATAGTGACGCAATATCTAACAAATGTATCGCCTCGAATGAAGTTATTGAAGATGCCAATCTCATCATGTAGGTTACAAAAAGGATGAAATTTTTTAGATCTAGTTCTTTCTTAGAATCATGAACAGCGACCGAATATGAGCTTAAATTTAATTGTTGCTCCTATCTTATTCTGCAGATAAATATTTTCACGAACAACGTACAGAATCCAAAGAAATGCTTAAAAAATTCTCAAATATCTGA
This sequence comes from Platyura marginata, assembly GCA_026745375.1. Lineage (NCBI taxonomy): Eukaryota > Metazoa > Arthropoda > Insecta > Diptera > Keroplatidae > Platyura > Platyura marginata. The sequence continues at coordinate 9,943 of JANSTT010017561.1, forward strand.
ATGTTCTATTGTGTTTTTAAAAATATAGACAAATACCTACATACATATAAATTCGTATTAGTATTAGTATTGACAGTGAAATTTACTCAATTACAAATTATTATCATTAGATACCATCAACCCCATTACAATTGATTGAGAAAGAAACTTCAACAGAAAAAGCTAATCAAAACTTTTTAAGTTAAAAATTAAAATTTATTGAAAAATTCTCTTACTTAGCAAAAGTATAGTTGAGGCCGCCAATATAAAACCATCCGTCCAATAAAAAAGCCCTTAAACCAAAAAAAAAAATAAGAAGAAAAAAAACTTTAAGAAAACAATTGTAATTCTCATAATAATGATATTGCTCAAAATATAACTTGAAACTTGTAATACTTTTCTGCTTTTAAGCACCACTCTTTGTTAAACAAGCCCCCAACAACAATAAGAAAAGAGAAATAATTTCCCGTAGAAATGGGGCTAATTGCAAACGAAATTTTCATTGTGATTTTCATTTATGTATTTCGTTTAAAAGGTAATTTTATAATTTTGTTTGAAATTGTCGGTACAATAATTATGTACCTACGTTATTTTTAAAAATAAATTGCATAAATTAAAGAGAACGCTACTACACTCAATATAATTCTGCATACTATTGCTTTACAACAATAATCAAATAAAAATGTGCTCAACTTTGATCGTATATAAAAATTAACTCTCATCACTTTTGAAGCTATTTGAACGGATGGTTATGGTTACAATTCGAAATAATTTGTAATCCATTAAATTTTATTTACTTGATATTTTAAAGCTATAAAACAATAATTTATCAAATAAATCATTAGAAATCAATTACTAATATTTATTTAATTAACTATTGACATTCGATATTTCCCGAACACATTGTTCACATAATATTTAGAAAATATTATGCCATAATTTCGAAAATAGTTTTGTGATACGTGATATCACACGGAAATAACTTGTGTTTATTATAGAAACTTTTCCCCCAAAAAAGTTTCAGTACATGTTTGGTGACATGAGTAATGTAATGTGGCTTTTGGAATAATTTATTTTGGTGCCATACTGTAAATGCTGAGCTGCTAATTTCAGATTAATTATATTATTATTCATGGTGTTTAGGGATATGAATGTTTATTGTAGTTTATAACTAAACTACATAATGTATATGATTTAAGTAAATTATTTTTTTTCATGTAGGTACATATAGTTTAGGAAAATAAAGCGAAACTTAGTAATTATAAGTACAGGGCTTATAAAAAGCTCACTCATCATAAAATAATCATGGTAATTATGTAGTTGTAGACGATGCGCTAATATGACAAACGTTATTATTAACACATATACATACTAGCACAGATTTAACAACCAAAAAATACTACTGCAACTGTGATGACCATATTATTTATTAGCTCTGATCATAGACTAAAAACTAACTGTCGCAAAATCAGTGTTGTCATAGTGTTATAAAATAAAGTTTTCGTACATTGCATCTGGAACAACGATACCACTATCAGTTTTTATCAGTTTCTGTCAGTTTCTGTCAGTTTCTGTCAATTTCTGTCAGTTTCTGTCAGTTTCTCTCAATTTCTGTCAGTTTCTGTCAGTTTTTGTCAGTTTCTATCAGTTTCTGTTTGTTTCTGTCAGTTTCTATCAGTTTCTGTTAGTTTCTGTGAGATTCTGTCAGTTTCTGTCAGTTGCTGTCAGTTTCTGTCAGTTTCTGACAGTTTCTGTTAGTTTCATTCAGTTTATGTTTGTTTTAGTTGTTAGTTTTTGTTAGTTTCTGTCAGTTTCTGTCAGATTCTGTCAGTTTCTTTCAGTTTATGTCATTGTCTCATAAGGAACAGAATCTAATTAATTAGACTAAAAATTAGGAACATTTTTCAAAGTCATTTCATTTCATCATTCCTAATTTCATTTTTTCTTACAATTCTTCTTGTTTTAGCTTCATTTCGCTTAATCTCGATACCTCTTTGTTTTGTTTCATATTGCTTCATCTTGCTTTACTACTCACTATGTACATATATCTCTCTCAAATAATTTATCTCCAACTTTATTGTCCTATATCTAGCTTTGCATCGGTTTATCGCATTTCAACACACGAGTTTCCGACTATTTCTTGGAATGACTTCAAAAGCCACATCGAACTACTAAAATCAGAAGAAAACTGTGTCATTATTTGTTGTTTTTTCTATTTCCCCAATAGAGGGCACTATCTGTCACAAACTCGATCACTATAAATGAGTTCTAATATGTACTAGGCATGACAATAAGTACTTTGAAATTTTTGACAGAATTAATTTGGTTGGTTAAAGTAAAGTAGGTACGCAACTTTAACTTTACTTAAATAACGTATTAGCTTTGTTGTTATTTCAAAATAAAATTACAGGGCGGGAATTTTTTTCTTTTTCATTTTTCGGGGACGACTTTAATTTGAAAAAAATGGCAAGGAAAATTCGTTTTCTTGGAAAAAATTCAATACTTTTAAGGATACAGGAACAGGAACAATAAATTCCACCCATCATATATGTATAGGTAAATATCCTTTAGCTTTTTATATACATAAATATAGCCGAGCTCATATAGTCATGTACAGTGGGTACAGTACTACACCCATTCCTTAATTTTCACGGTAGATACATTTCGCGAAAAATCCGTGTAAAACGAAACATACCACGCAATAAGTGGCGTTCAATATAAAATAATAGAAATGAAAGATTTTTTTGTTAAAATTTACAAGTGCCGTGCAAATCGAGAGACTGGTGTACATAATATTTATTGAAAAATAATAAAGAAATTGAATGGAATATTTAGCGGAACATTTATTTTGTTGTAGTACGTCGCCTAGGGGTATTTTAAACAACATCGCTTGATCATACATACTTTTAAAGATACATACGTTGTGTGCTCTACATTCATTTTGGAATAAAGATTTTGACTTTTCTTTTTTTTTTTAATTTAATAAGCGATAATTGAAAAATTAGTACTTACCAAAAAAAAAAAAAAAAGCTCATCAGTAAGTGGAGGATGTCTGACCATTTTAACTCATTTACCAACAATGAAACAACAATTCCCATTTTCCTATTAAAACCAAATAGAAAACTTGTAAAACAGAGCATTATTGTTTGGCTTTTCTGCTAATGATATGTTAGAATGTTACATTAGCACGCAATGGAACTATTTTATGAGGTTCTTTACTAATTAAATGGAACGACCACATTAATTACGAAGAGCAAAATGGGGAAAAAAAAGTGTCTATCGCAATCCATTGGTTCATTTGTAAATATTTTATTTAATGTGAAATTAAATATTTTAGTAAGTGGAATATTTCCGTTACACTGACCCTAATAAGTAAGATTTGCGCTTAAATTTTTAACATCTCTATTTTAGTGTAAGTAAAGGCAATAATTATGTATAGAAAATGTATTTTTGGTTTAGTTACAGTTATATATAGCTATGTAAGTACGAGTATTCTTAATTTATAAAAATCGTTCAACTATTAGTTAAATATTCGATCTGTCACTTGATCTTTCATTACCATTATTTTACATTGAACGCACTCACTGCATGTTATTTCTCGTTTTAAACACGAATTTGTCATGGAAACGCATCTACAGTGCAAATCGAGGAATGGATATGTAACCAATTAAAACGTAAAATTCATTTCTCGGACATTTTTAATTGGATCCATTTTGTCTAAATAATAAAAATTCTCACAAGTTTAAATTATTCAATATTATTCAAAAAAAAAAAAAAAAAAGAATTGTCCCCATTCCAAAAATGTTGCAACAAAAGCCATCCCTCTATCCTATGTATATAAATAGAATTTTAGACCAAATAAAAACTTCCATATTTTTGTACAATTTAAATTCACAAAATACTTTTTTTTTTACACATTTTAATTGAAATGGCTAGACGAAGGAAGTCCAAAAAGAGTTTTAATAGCACTTAGCAAACAAAGAACAACTGAACAGATGGAGCGTTAAGAATCACACAAAACTTTTGGAAAAAAAACTTTTTAAGTCGAACATTGTCACATACTTTTGAGGTTTTCGCCAAATTAGCTTTAAAATCCATTAAAATCAATTCAATGAGACCGAAATGAAAATTGTTTTTTTTTCCGCAGTGAAATTTTATTATTATTTTTTTAGAATCTTTGTTTTAACCCAAATTGATATAATTATAATATTTGACCACACCACAGATTATTTTATACTTTTGCATTCGTTATTCTAGTAATACAGTGGAGGAAATATTTATTGCAACATCATACAAAATCTCTATATTTATTATTTATGCTTTATCTAGAATTGGTTCTTATATTTTTCCACAATATCTTGACTAGTTAAAAGTCGAAAAATTTCGGAACACCGATCGCAAACCTGAAAGATGTCACAAATGAGTATATCAACCGAAGCTGCTGACAGAATTTTGTAGAAGATGTGCCTTACGGACGAATTTAATCTAAATATATGACGGAAACTATAAGCTTTGAAACACTTTTTTATCAATATACAGAAAAAAAGAGGTGTAGCAATAAATATTTCCATCACTGTACATTGTAATTGTCGATGAATATTGAATTTTGCGCTTATTCTCTTACAGAACCAGATTTTTAGGACTGTATTATGAAATATAAAAGAAAGGCTTTGGTTTCAAAAAATTTTTTTCGCGTTTTTTTGTGTTTTCTCCACGAATTGAAAGTTTTGCACCAAAAAAATGCAATAAAAATGTTGGTCACTCGATAAAATAAATTTTTTGTATTTCACACTTCTAACACCAATTTTCAAAAAAAATTGACTGAGTCAATATTTGTTTTTAATAAACCCGCCACCACAATAAAATCACAAACTAAGAATTTTTACATCATTAATTGGTAATGTTATACTCTACTCTAACATAATGTTTCTGGTTTACATTTACATGTTTTACATAACAATTCGGGCGTAGTAATACAGAAAAAAAACTCCCAAAAAAAAAAATAAAAAAAATAAACATAAATCAATGTTTTAAAACCACAACCAAAATATAAATTTGAACATTGACGGCAATTTTACCGACTGGAAAAATGAAATTGGCTTTGTACGGTTCGTGGAGCATTTAACTTGTTGAATTCATGCAATATTTTTTATTGAACTTTCGTAAATTCTTAAGCGTATTGTATATTTCAAGTAATTTAAGAAAATAAATTTCTATGGCTGAAGAAAAGAAATTCCGAAAAATTGCTATACATTTTTTATTGCTTCTACATTCTACTACTGTATAATAAAAATTCAATTTAGTTGCACTGTTCAGGGTATACGATTTCGAAAATTCATTGCACTTTTCCCGTATTGTATTACTTATTGTTCGTGATTTAGTTTCGTTCGAATGGGTGTTATTAATAAAAGTAATTATTTAAAATTATCTCACGTTTTGTTTCTATTGCTGGATACAAAATACATAGGGGCTTCTTCCATCCGTAATATGGATTGCACGACAATTACCCGAAAACGACAATTCCCTGAAAATATAATTCCCCAATAACAGAATTCACTGAAAATGACAATTCTTCGAAAACGACAATTATCCGAAAACGATAATTCTCCGAAAACGATAATTCTCCGAAAACGACAATTCTCCGAAAACGACAATTACCAAAAAAGGACAATTCCCTGAAAATATATTTCCCCAATAACAAAATTCACTGAAAATGACAATTCTACGAAAACGACAATTCTCCGAAAACGATAATTCTTCGAAAACGACAATTCTCCGAAAACGACAATTCTCCGAAAACGATGGCCGACTTGCAATAGGTCAAAAATCGCCACGATACATCGTTGGATTCGTACTAACCTATCTCTATAGCCCTATTTGCCCTATACGAATCAACAACTTATTGAAATCAACTGTTTAAAGTGGAATCTGATGCCTAATCTATAATCTATATGAAATCTTTCTTTTTCTGTTCATTTTTTCTACAATTCTATATTTTCTGTTTTTCGCAAAGTGTTGCCATTATTTCCAACAGTGGCACGAAATTGAGGAGAAATATAGTAGAATTGAGAAAGTTGATTAGAAGCGGCTGGGCGACAGGGTGACCACAGTATTTTTCTCTAACATACAATTATTTCTATATGAAAGCAGCCAGTTCAAGGCGTTTTTGTTTTGCCCTGTGTTTAAAATGTTGACATTTGTGCGTATTTTATCTCTTGCGATATAAAATGTAAACACGCTTTTATCCCGCTCAATAAAAGAGAGCTACAATTATTGAACTGTCATCAAATTCTTCCTTCTTAAATGATCCAGCGTAGTTCTAGCATGATTTTGTGATCTTGCCATGATTGAATAATTAGATTAGGCATGAGTCACCCACCGTATTAGCTGAAGTACCACTTGGGTAATACCGCAAATTCAACAATTAGGTATTGATACTTTTTGGGAAATCTGCCAAATTCCCATCAACTATAGCCAATACCACTAATTATTACTTTTATTTCTACTTTAAGTAAAATTTTTATAAATTTAAAGCTTCTTTTCAATTCTGTCCACTGTCAATTATCTTTTCATCATTTCATCTAAATTTGGTTAACTTTACACCGCCTTAACTAACCGAACTAATCAATAAAAATTATTTTGTAGTATTTTCCAGACATTTTTCCCTACTTTGCATACATTTTTTTTTCAATTCAATCAATTTGTCTATTGATTGGTATCGTTTACGCTTAACAAAAGCTTTTAACAATACTTCAATAAGAATAAAAAAAAAAAAAACTGCGCCATATAATTGGCAATTATTTAGCAGAAAATATAAACTGAAACAGCTTTTTTTATTATCATTTTTGCTCGAATGAATCCTAGGCAGCTAAAACATTGCATTGCATAAATGAACTTTAATGCCTATTGTAAAATGTGCCTCTATGTACTAACGTTTGGAGAACAATATGCTTTTTGAAATTTTAATATGCATGGTAATGTGTGTATAGTATGCTTCTAATGTATGAGTACTTTTATATTCAATAATACGTCGTACGTACATATGTAGGGGAGACCGGGTTGAGATGGCGCAAATTTTTAAAAACGTAATTTACTCGGAAATGGTCTAATCATATTCGAGTGTATAATATCTCATTTTAAAGCTTGAAATCTCAGCTATGTACTTCTAATTATTAATTTCCTGTGTCAAAAAGTGAAAAATGTCATTCCTCTGCAATGAGGCCAAGTCGCTCCGACCACGGGGTAACTTGGCGCAATCCAGGGGGTGACATGTCGCATCGTGAAAATATCTGGACAATAGCATGATTAGGACCTAGAAATTACAATAAATAGATTAGGGTGCAAACTTATTTATTTAAGTTGCTTCAGTAGGTACAGTTTATTTTTAAGAATTAGTGCATTAAGAATTTAAAAGAAAATTAATAAAAAATATGATAAAAATAGAGTTTTTAACTTTAAGCTTAACTTAATCACTTTCACAGTGATGGAATATATATATTGGTTTTCTCCAGGAGTACACGCAGTATGCATCCAAAAATCGCATGATATGCACTTTATTCACTTTTCCTTTGCGCCAAGTCGCCCCGCAAAAAATAACCACAAAAATGTTCATTTGTCACCGTCAAAGATTAGTGCAGCACTAATTCACATTTAGATTATATGTCAAATATGCAGAATTGAAAAGTAGCAGTGGCGAAACGTGAGAATTATTGATTTCATCATAATGAGACTATTTTTTAAAAAAACTTACGCTATTTTGATGATAAAAACCGAAAAAAAATTTGGTAAGGCACCGAACATCTTGATCGTTTTTTTGGCTGTTTTTTAAAAAGCGACACAATTTTGAAATGAAAATGACGTAAGTTTTTTTTAAAAAATAGTCTCATAATGTTGGAATCAATAATTCTCACGCTTCGCCACTGAAACGTAGTACTACATTTTAAAAATTAAGTGTACTGACTCTGTGTAAATTGGATTGCACCATGTCGCCCCTCCCATGCGCCACCTTGTCCCAGCCTCCCCTACATATATAGTGTGCAGTAGCAATTTATACTTTACTACATTTGCATAACGAAACAATTAATACTGATGTTGCCATTTAATGTATTTTGAACTGAAGTACTAAATCAATCAATATGTTGAAAGTTAGGAAATTAAACATTGTTTTCAGAGTGGCAAAATATTTGCATTGATTTGAAATGATTTTCATTTTCTTATATTTGTTTTTCTCTTTGTTTGAATTTGTGAGGCCAATGGAAATTAAATTTCATAGATTTATACAAAAGGTTTTTGATGAAATTGAACCGGGCATCATTACCGCACAATATTCGTTCATGTTTTTTTTTAATTTTTTTTTTTAGTTTGGATGAGTTATGAATTAAAGTCGTAATGGTGGCCCCATAATCATATGGATAGTCAGCATAATACATCCAAATTAAAATTATATTAATTTTCATATAAAACCATTAAAGAAGAAACAATTATTGGCTATGCCGATTATAATATACCCGTATGAGCACTTGTGTACAGGGCCGGCTTATCCTATAGGCAATTAGGCACAGTACGCACTAAATATTATTGTACAGGTGGCACAAAGTATTATTCGTACACCAATTTTATTAAATATATTTTTGCAATTTTTAAAAAACTGAATTAAATTATTTTAAATTAATTTTTAATGCACCCCTAGTTCAATAGTGGGACATCTAAAAAAAGTGAATTTCTAAGTTAAGAGAAGAATTTTATTTCTAGCCGACCATAGATGAGAGACACCATAGATCATAGAACATAGATGACCCATAGATCTAGTAATATAAACTATGGATGATGCATAGCTGGTTAAAAATTGTTTCATCGTCATTTTGAATTTCTGACGTTGCAATTTGAACGCTGATTAAACAATTATAAAAATGAATAAAAAAAATTAAAATAAGGAACTGTGGAGTCAGCCAAAAAAAAACAAAAAAACCACCCACCCAGGGTTAAGCAGACTAAATCAATATGTCCGTCTATATGCATTAATGTATGCAATGCGCCATCTATAGATTTATTTTACTAGATCTTCACTATGGACACGCACTTGAAAGATGACTATATTCGATGACAGTTTGCAGGCGACTTACTGAAAATATTTTAATAAATTTAATCTAACTATAGTTAGTAGTAGCATTATTTTAAAGACAATATTTTCTTAAATAAGTACAAACAACTTGTGGCGTTGTGGCATCTAAATATCTTTGAAGAAAATTAATGAGAATTTTGTCTGACATTTTTAAAACTTAGAATTAAATGTCACAAACTATAATGTAGAGTTAGGATTTAATGTTAATTAACAATTACAGGGCTATTTCCGGATTCATTATTATTGGTTATTATTATTATTTATACTTTAACTTTATATTGACGCATGTTAAATCAATATTGTTACGCTACTAAAATAAAACATTTGTAAACCTTGAATTTATATTGAGCGCGCGTGTCTTTGTTTTATTTTGGCAAAAACAAAAAGATGGTCGATATTTGCATACCTACTTATTTATTTTTTAAAACGTGTAATGAAAAAAAAAATGACTTTTATAATGACTTTTTTCTAAAACGATACGGCAAATATCAATTTTACATTTGTCATATTTTAATCTAAGGGTTAACCAAAAACACCTTCAAGTGCTGCTTTGTTCTACAAAAAAGAGCTTGTCATGACAAATTGAGATAAAATGTATTAAGAGGGATGTCTAATGGGCCCATATAGAGGCCTAAGGAATTTCGGGCGTCTTAGGACGCCCGCCCTCACACTAACTAAACTAACTAACCAAAAACAATGTTCTTTTGTAGGGATTGTAGGGTTGTTGTAAACTCCCATATCCCAATGAATGTTGCAGTTAGACATTCACATCCGCACAATTTTGTTTATGGATTGAACCTAGGTAGAACAAAACTGAACTTTTCTATATTAAGAATATTTATGGGCAAAATCTTACTTTCTTTTTGTTTATTGCATTGCCATCAGGAGAAAATTTTTATTAAAAGAATCAGAAAAGGAATTCGCCGCTAAATGCTTTAGCATCTTAAACCGAAACACTGTGTCAGGAGTGTGCAACCCTTGCCCACGGGCATTATTACTAACTTTATTAATAAAATATTTTTTTAATGTATTATTTGGATTTATCCAACTATTCCTTTAAAAAAATGTATGGAGCCCGTTGACATATCAGTCTTTTAGAATGTGCTCTAAAGTACAAAAAGATGGGGACCATCTGCTCTATATTAGTTTTGACAAAGAAATTAAATTTGAAAAATATTTCTTCTAACTAATCAAATTAATGAGTTAGACCAGGGATTAGACAAAAAAGGCAAATCCTACTAAATACAATCGTGTTGGTTTAGTGCGGATCGATAAAGTACAAAAATCACCATATAAAATGCAAGCACGTGTCGAAAAAACGATCTACCCTATTTTTGTAATAATTATTGTATACTTCCTTAGCTTAATGCTTGCGCCATAGTTATAAATAAATTGATTTAAGGCTTCCTAACACATTCAGCGCTGCAGCATTTTACATTTACATTTACATTTACATTAAATAAGTTTGAAAAAATAGCTCTTGACTTATTTTCAATGTTAGACAATTTGCTTGAAGGAACAATGGAAATAAATTATTAAACACCCTGCAAAAAAGTGTAAAATATAAATATTCAGATAGAAAATTTGGTATAAATTCAGAACTACTTTCGAATATATTTTTATTATTCACAAATATACGAACAAGACACACTGCTATCGACATGCAATTTTTATTGGTACTTGTTGGTTTGTGTAAGTCTAATCCAATTTATTAATCAATTATTTTTTTAATTTAATTATTTTTTAAGTGGCTACAGTAGGCTTACCTGTAAAGGGGTTTTCATATGGATGTGGTTATTGCCCAAATTACTCGAGTAGTTATGAAATCTGTGCGTTTTCAGTAATATTCGGAACAAAAAGGTTCGAAAGCGTGTGTGCAATGAATTTTTATAATTGCGATCAAGACTTAGATTTGTCTGAACGTAAGTTTAATTTAGATAAGGATGTGTGATTCGCTATTATTACAATATGAAGGCTTATTAATTATATTTATTGCATAACATAATTTTTAATTTTAGATTTCGTACAAGAATTATGTTTTTGAATGTACCAAAAAACCAGAATTATCAACATCGAAAACTACAGCTGATTTTAATAAAACTATGTAATTAACAAAAATTTATAATTATAATTAGTTGCTATTTTTTTATAAATTAATAAAAAAAACTACAAATAAGTATTTTTCACCTTAGCTTTTTTTTTATCAAATTAAAATAGGGCGCATTTTTTAATTATTATTTATTAATAGGGTGAACCGTGAACCAAGATATTTCCCTTTTTCCGAGATCATCATAGTGGTCCGTTTTTATAATTTTTATTCCATTAAATTCTAAGAGAGGGAACATATTTTGTCTTTTTTTTATTACGGAAAAAATTTGTTCTGCGACTTTTTGATTTTTGTTTAAGAAATCCTGAACAAAAAAACACTCTTTGCATAAGTTTAGGGACTGCTTAAACAGAACCACTCGAAAGTTAGTCGGAATGTAGAAAAAATGAATATAGCAACAATTATAGAGTATAGAGAAAAAGTTCCACGACATACCGTTATGGCGCTGAAATCAATTTTATGTTATCTCTTCGACTTTTAATCATTTACAATTTATATATATTTGTTGTACAGACAAAGTCGTCGATAATTAACAAGTACTCCTTCTTTACTCCAATTATTCCTTCTTTACTGGTTTTAAATAATAATAATCATGTTGTTGATATAATTATGGTGGTACCATAATCAAATAAAAATAATATCCCTTGCTGAATTGAAAGGAAATTTTGACATTTAAAATACGACTTACTTATACATAGAAAAAACAATTTTCTCCGGTACACGACGATATTGTAAAAAGAGAAAATGAAACGGCCATATTAAAATATAACAAAATATAGACAGTGATAAATATATGATTTACCAACGTGAGTACTGAGTAAATTGTACATGTGCAGGGTTGCTTAAAAGTCAATAAACTAAATATGGAAACCCAAATAAATGTAAGTTTTTTCAATTTTGAATTTTTGATTTGAATCTGAGGGTCTGAACTTTTCATTAATAGGCACAATAGGTAGGTAAAAGATACCTACATTAAAAGCTCAATTTCGCCATAAAAGAGCTAAAGGACTAAACTAATTGACATGGTAGTGTGAATATAAACATGAATATAAACAATGAGATGATTTCATAAAAAAAAGCACAACAATTAAAGAACGCTAATACCCTCATTACGGATAACTCTACTTTTGCTATTGTTTAGTTATTGGTGCACCTATAAATACTTTTAACATAGAAAAACAGAGTTACCATTTATTTTCATTTGGGATTATTCAGCACTGAGAGTTTATTTACTTGAAATCTAAAACATTTTATTCAATATTTACACAAATTATTTAAACTACATATTCCCAGCACTGGTTCCACAGTCCACCTGTTTTAAATTTCTTTATACCGACTGTATGGGAACACTAAAAATACCCACGGGCATAAATATGTTTTGCTATATATGGAAGAGAGCATATTTGCATATACACATTTGGTTTGCTGATGCAAATTGGGTTTATAAAAACAGCCGAAAGCATTTATGGAAATTTGTAGGAGGCTTTACCAGCAAGTATTTTTCCATGTAAAACTAAGTTATTTGGAGTATAGTTTTTTTTTTTTTTTTTTATGGGTATTGAGGTTTATCCGCCTGGTGTTCACTGTCCCAAAATGTGAATATTGATGTATAAACCTAATGAAAATTTACAAAATTGATTGCATTACAATTTCTATGTCTGTAATTTATCGGGAAAATTCCATTACTTATGAGTAACTATAATACCTAAAGGGTTAACTTTTTCTAAAACTTTCGCAAAACATGCTGGAAATTCAAAATAATTTAAAAATACGAAGTTTCAAAACCATATCTTTAGTATTAAAAAAGTTCAAAATTGTGTCACTTTTTTTAAAAAAAAAACCCGCCGAACAAACGGTCAAGATGGTGAATGATCAATTTTCTTCCATCAGAATGAACTTAAGTTTTATTTAATTTAAATTTTTTAATTTTGACCACGTTAATCTAAATAAAAATGAATTTTTTCGAAAGAAACGATTCGAAAACTTTTATTTCTACAGGAATTATATGGGGAGTCCATTGGACACACTTTTGCGTGAACAACATACGAAACTGTTGTGAAATAAAAAAAAAAACTTAAAAATACTGTTGAAAAAGTTTTTTCGTTTCGACGTTATTCAATACAAAATGTTCAAAATTACTGTATATCACAGTAGTATCCAAATTAATTAGATACTACTTTTTTTATTATTTTTATTTCAATTCACTTGAGAGTACAAATATAAATTTAATTAAATTTCTTTTAGTATTTGTTCGAATATTTTTGCAACATGAAATTATGAAAAGTTTCGATTATTAATTTAATATTCGTTAGATATTCTTATAATATGTTAAACAATATAAAATAAAATTTGTTCTTGTCCGAATACTTATGTTACTCACTATCTGTGCTACTATACCGAATGTTTGGTATTTACTTTTCACGCAACAATACCAAAATGCATATTTGAATTGTTAACAAACAATTTATTAAAATAACTTATACATAATATTATTACCATAAAATCTAAAATGAAACGTCGACAAAATATATACTGCATTTCTCATACCTATACAATACATGCATACATATGTATAATACTAAATCCATCCAAATCCAGGACGAAGAAAATTTATGAAAGTTTTGCTATGTTTTGTGTACCTACTATGTAATTTACTATACTCAGGAACATTCAAGTAATATGTGAAATATCCTATATTAATCCTTTGTAGATAGATATATACATACATACACTTAGCCCGGATATAATACTAAGGAGCACGAATGTACATTCAGTTTCAATTTATCGTATTTCTGGTAAACATCATCCATATTCATTCATATATATGTATGTATGTATGTGTTTGGTCCCTATGAATTATGTACGATTTGTGACAATATAGTGATGTGAACCGAACAACATCCCAAAACTATATTGGGATACGATTCGAAGAGTAATTTAATTTTCGAAAAATATTATAGGCATTATCAAATAATTCGATCAAAATAATTGTATATATTGGGTATCGGTTATCTGGTTAATTGAATTTGAATATATTGAAAATCGGTCAAATTTAGTAAGGATTTAATAGGGATATGGATTATGAATGTTATTTGTTCTAATTAGTTGGTTTGTCCAACATATCACCACATCTTCATTACCGGCGGCAATCTATACCTTTGTATAGGCGGTTAATTATCTGTAACGAGCTTACACGAGAAATTGTACACGGGCAATTAATTGTAGCTGTCAAATGTCAAAATTGTTTCAATAATTTTTTTATTTTCTTTCTATTTAATAAATAAAAATGGAAAATATAACAGTTTTTTTCGTTTTCACGATGACATTCCAAACAATTTGACAGTTCCAATAAATATTTATTATAAGAAAACCATATTAAGCAGTGACTTCTCGTAAACTGTATACTGTCATGACAGCAGCGCAATTATCCGAAACCAATTTCAGCCCCAATTATCTCACCCCTTATAATCACAATTTTTTTAAAAATCTGACTAGTGGAAACAACTTAACACGCGAATACATGAACAGAATCGACCCCACCATCAAAGACTAATGCGGAGGCACTATCCTAGTATCCTACGTGACATACATCCAACTTCGGGTAGAAGCACTAGAGGCACAGCTCCAACGGGCAGCGCAATTCCTGAATTTTAAAAGTAATGTAGAGAGAGAGGCATAGAGAATTTTCTGCTACAACAACAACATATAATTTAATAATTTTTTGCATTGCATTGTACATGTACAACATCTCTAAAAGACTCTACTGCCATAAATGCTATAATATTTGAACTATGGATGAATTTAAAATCACAAATTAGGAATGCTAGTTGAAAAAAATCTGAGTCATTTCCAGTAGAGCTTTAGAAATGAAGCTTGGAAGTTAAAGATATTGAGTTGTCTTATACCAATGTATATGTGTAAGTACTTCGACTTATTTGTATTTAATTTGTTAAATTTCCTATCCATACACATACACATGTAATGATTTTATCTTATACGAAACATTAAGATATACTTTCGGTACAAAGAATTGTAGCTTTCCAATACAAATCAATTGATCTGGATAATAACACACGCCCACGTATAATATTGTTTGATGTTCGAATCAAAATTCTATCCTTTATGTATCCTCTAATTAAAATCGAAACTGTTTGTGCAGCACAAACTTCATTAAGAACATTTTCAAGTTTAATTAAGTTAAACAAAAATAAACAGTCGAAAGAAAAATATGAACTGTCCAGACCTTTTTCTGAAAGTTCAATTGTAGGGAAAACTTGACATGACTTAAAATGTTGCTTCGAGACTTTTAAGTCAATACGACGATATACATCTTTCCATTTTTTATTTGATAATTTTTTTAACAAACAAAAACGGCTCAGTCTAATTTTATTTTTCAATTTAAGGATGCTCGTCACTGTTCGGTGACAATAGTTTTTTTTGGAAAGAAATCTCATAATGGGAAAAACTAATGTTTTTTTTGTGGTTTTTAAATCTACCACAATCCTATTTCTGATATCTCATAAAAGACCAATTTTAGAATAAAATTATGTATATAGAGATATATATGCCGGAGTATGAACATAGCCATTAATAAAAATTTAATTTCTTTTTAGATAATACATAAATATAAGCCGCTGCATTATAAAATCCATTAAAATTTGTAATGAATTCTGTTTGAACAAATTTAACATATAAGTAATGTGGATGTATGTATGTACAGTATGTGGCCAACGAACTTGGTACTACAAAGTTAAATGTTCACAAAAATCCATCTAGCTTAGTCGATTTTTATCCGATTTGGTTGATATTTTGCACAAACATGCACCATAATGTTTGCAATAAGATTGACTATTAGGATGTAAAAAAATCGTTTATACATATATATGCAAATATGACATATTTAAATTAAAAGATGAACTACAGCTCAAAAGAAATCTTCTTCCAAACATTATGGTGCATGTTTGTGCAAATTTTCAGCCAAATCAAATAAAAATTGACTAAATTAGACCGATTTTTGTGAAAATTTCACCTTGTACCAAGTTCGTTGGCCACATACTGTATGTACAATGTGTAAACGTATCTCACACAACTGCTTATGGTGTCGTACAATTTAAAATAAGTATTTTAAAATCTACCACAGGAAGAAAAAACATTTTAATTTCGAGTAGATATGTAAACTAAGCTTTGTATATTTAAATTTCTATCGTACATAACTCAAGTAAAAACTAAAAATACGTAAAGTTCATTTAAAAAAGGTCGTCACAATTTTACCGTAGCAATTAACACAAAAAAGTGCCGACCTGCTTTCAATGAGCTTTAGCATGAAAGTTGAATGGAACAATTGCAATTAAACAAAATAACTGATTCTGAGTTTCGATGGTCAAATGCTTTTCATCTTTCTGATATTAAATACGCTTTAATCTCTCTCTCTATCTAATTTGTGAATGAGTTAAACTAAAATAATTTCTAAAACTATTTCAAAACTGGTAATTTCATTAAGTGTTGCAACAATTGAAATAAAATGCAGTGGCGAAACGTTTATATAATACACATGTATCTCTGAAATTCTTATTGTAATTCGGGTCATTTCTTCAAATATGTATTTGAAAAAAGATAATCTCATTTTAAGTCAAAATTTATTTGCAATCATTTTTGACTTATAAATTTTTTTCAGTTTTCTAACAAAATATCGAGAAAATCATCAATATGTCTTAATCAAAAACCTGGCAAGACAATTTTTCTATGGGAGTTTTAAGTTGCATATATTGATGGATTTCTAAGTATATTTTGTTAGAAAACCGAAAAAAATCTATAACGAAAAAAAGATTGGGAATAAAATTTTACTTCAAATGGAGTTATTACTATTAAAATATTTCAACATTTAATGTAGTTATGCTGATTATATTAAGAATTTTAGAGGTATTTTACATAGCCAAAAATAATATCCACGCTACGTTACTGCAAATGGCACAAAACGATTTTTACGTCAACGCTTTAATAACTGCGGAAATAAAGGAAGCATAGACAAAACAAAACGAAATATATTGCATTAATAATGACGGGAGGATTTGAACTTTGCAAAAGATCTACTGTTCCGGATGAAACAACACATTAAATGGGATCCATAATTCTCACGAGCCGCCACCAGAAAAAAACTCCATGTTATTTGGATATTTAATGGCAACAATCCAATATTTTATAAATGTTTAATTGAAAGAAGCGACTAAACAAAAAAGATCTGTGCGAAAAATGAAGAAATGTTCTCTATAAAAGACATATTCTAGCAAAGCTAACCTAAATGTAAATGTAAAACATAAATGCTCTAATTATTAATTGCAATTCAAATTAAATCGCTTACCTACATATGTATGTATATGTAAAATTATATAAAATCCTAATAAATTTCTCTCAATACAAAACTTATATTACTTATACTGACAACCTACATGGATTTTACAATTTTATCAAAGATAAAGACTTCTAGCACTTTAATAACGCCAGAAGGCGAGAAATTATCCATCATTTTCATTTAACTATGTTAATGAGAACGTGCATAGACTATAAAGCGTCTTCACGTTGTCTTATATAGAGACACGAAGGATGCCCTTCTTAAGCATCTTGTACTACAACGTTTAATGAATATAATTATTTCATATTTGATGCACGAATAAATATTAAATTTTCAGAGTAATTATTATTTGAACATATGTAAAATAATTTCATATATAAATTTAGTGACAGCAACTAAACATTTTAAAGTTAAATGTAAGTAAAAGTACATAAGATATAAGTGTGTACAAGTACATATACATATGTATGTATGTATGTATATAGCATATATAATAATGAATTAATAATTAAATGTAATCTACAATTATGTAGAATGTATGAATTATAAATGGTTCTTACTAAATCCATATAATATATTCGGGGTTATTCTCGTAAATTTAACATCAACATTATTCATTTTCAGTTAGAACAACCGCTGGTAGTCGAACTTTTAACATTTAAATTGTAAAAATAAAAATGATCCGAAGTGAATCATAAATATTGAATGTACATCGATAGCTAAACCTATAGAATACGGTGAGTATTTTCTATTTATCAACATGACGTAAAATTTATTAAATATTTACCAGAATAGGGCTAATTATGAATTTAAATTTACCAGATATTTGCATTTTAATATTTAGGTCAGTAACAGGGGAATTAAATTAAATAAATTTTTTAACAAAATCTGACTTCAGACTTAAATTCGTACAACAAATTATGGAAATATGTCAGTGGCAGTTAGTGATAAATGTTCTTAGAGGGTTCATCAAAAAAAAAATGTTTTATACAATATTTTTACCACAGTTTTTCTTTTATTATTTCTATTCGAGGGCTAAAAACTTTCTTACGTGTAAAAATCGGTTATTGTTTTAAAATATAATTTTGAAATTGGTAAAAAAGTTGAAAAAAGTTAGTTTTTAGTAATTTAGAGAAAAAAAACTGCAAATTTTGAGATAAAAAAGAAAATTATTTTTCTCCTGTCATTGTTCATTTTTTTAAAAATTAAATCAAAATTAAATATTACAAAATCTAACTTCCCTAATAAAAAGATTCCAAAAAAATAGTGATTTACCTAAGAAATCCAACAAAATCAAATCTCTTCAAATTGGTGTAAAAAAAATTCGATTTTTGTCTAATTTTAGTTAAATTCTGATGATGAAATGGGGCGTTTCTCAGTAATTTTCCTTAAAAAAAAATTTGGAAAAAACTAAAATGTAATGTCATGTAAAGTAGTTCGAATCCCCCTTTTTTCTACAAGCGTGTGCAACGTTTTTCTTAAAATTGTAACGAAAATAGTGAGTTAACAATTTGTGAGACGAAACGCAACATAAATCTAGTAGAATAACTTCATCGCCGGAGTGGTACGAATCCAGGATATGTTTAATTACAGTTCACGCCCTTTAAATATTAAAAAAAAAACTAAAATTAATAAAGTAGAAAACATTCGAATCATGTTTCATATTTTTCTACAATACGAAAAAGGCTTTAGGAAAATGTTTTGTATCAAAGGACTTTGCTCCTCTTGTGCTAACAATACTTCAAATTAAAAAAAAAAAAAAAAAAAATTATATATTGCAGAGTGCATTTTAATTAATAGCCTCTAGCTCGGTATCATTTATTTTCATTTAGAAATACATAATAAAAAAAAAGAAAGAAAAAAAACAGTCAAATAACACTGCAATAAATCCACAAAATGAGAAAAATGTTTTAAAATGATTTCAATGAGAAATATAAAATCAGAATTATTCATATTTGTATGTATAGCGGGATATTCGAATAGGGAATTCTGGGCTATATTCTTTGTTTAGATGTAGGATTAATTACTAGTAGTAACTAGTTATGTATGTACAGACTATACATACACATACATATATCCATATATGTGAATGCATCAATGAATAGTAGAATGGAGCTTCAAGCTATTGGTGTTTGCTGGTAATTTTTTTATGTTATATAATAATCTGGAGGCAGTACTCGTTCAAACTTTTTAGTATTGAAAAATGAAATGGTATTTTTGTTTTAACGTCTGGTATCGTCGTACTGTCCCTTTTAAATGTTTTAATAAATTTCAAACATAGGAATGGCAAGGAATCCGCAGAACAGCGATTCCCAATACATACTCTCACCTTTTCTTTCAATTTTCAATCTTTCAATCTTTTAATTGGCAACTGGCATTGTACTCCCAGCCCTAAACAGTAAGTACAACTCGTAAATCTACAAGATAGATGTAGAAAATTCTAAAAAAAGCTACGCGGCTTCTATACTAAACAACTTCTCCATAACCTTCCACCACCGTCTCTCCTTTTCCCCGATCCTTTTTTCAATTTCATGTAATTTAGTATGATGGGTCCCAAAAATGGTAAAAGATACCAAAGACATTTTTGTATTTACAATTTTTTCCCAATTTTAATATAAGAATTGTGAGAAATTGTAATTTACTATGGGGAGATCCAATATGCATGCAAATCTCAGAAAACATGCCTGGAGATTGGTCTATAGTGATACTGAGATGTGCAGGGCGTGTGAAGAGGAGGAGGAGGATTTCTTTCATCTTCTCTGCTCCTGCCCAGTACTCTACAAGGGCCAGACACCTGGGGGCCTTCAGATTTAAAGATCTAGAGGACCTACGGGAGCTGAACCTCCACAGTATACTGGAGTTCGTAAATCCATAAATGTTTGTCGGACACCCTCTTCCCCCCCACCCCCCTAAACCAATACGGTCACCTTTACTTTGGGGAATATTTAAATTGAAATACAAACTATCGAGTAGTTATTCAAATACCCGGACTAATCAAGTAATCGAAAATTTCCTAGTACCCAAGTACTTGGTACTCGAGGTTGATTATCGATGGTTATTTGACCAAAGGCCCTAATCCTCATTATTTAAATTTTTCAGGAGAAAGAAAAAACAAAATATTTTTGCACAGCATTTTATTGAAAAGCGAGGAAAAACCCATATTTTTTCGTGAAATTTAGTAAATCAATGATGCCAGATAGTAAAAATTACTGTAGATTTTATAGAAAAAGAACATTTTTCAAAAAAAATTGATGTTAGGACCTTTTGCCAAATAACCATCGATATACTAAAAGCCTCATCTATTTTTGTGGAAATTTCCTATCCATTTTTAGTATTTTTTATTTGTGATGCATTTAGACATTTTTTAAATGATTTTCTTATTTTTTTTTCAATTTTCCAACACTGTATGCAAATGTATATGTTTCTATATTAAAAATCACATCACACTAGTTATACCGTGTACAATAAAAACAGAAATACCAAATTTATCTATAGTCATGTCATTGGCATAATATCAGCTTTATTTTCTCCCATTCCCAAAATCAAAAACAAAAACAAAAAATTATTATTACATAAACACAGTTTTGATTATAAATATCAGTAAAATTGATGAAAACTTATCAAATGTGACAAGGGAAATAAATAACGTCCATGACGAGTATTTCAATATCAACAAAATGTGCGATAATTTACCGAAATTAATAGACCCATCGTTGACTAGTAATTAATCTTGCCAGCGTTAAATTAATCAAATATGTGAATACTGGCAAACAATGGTTGGAATAAGATGAGCAAACATGTGCCGGATCATCAATTTGCTTATCTTCTTGAGGGAGCTTTAGGAGATTTGCCATGTGGGCAATTAGTACGATTCAATTGGCATTATAGAGAAGATGTGAATTGTTAAAGAGATTGTTGTGTTGTGTGTTTTTTTTTTCTTTTCTTTTCTTTCTTTCAATCGAATGTATGTAGTTGGAATTAAATTTCTTCCATTTCTGTATTTTTGAGGAAAAAACGTATAATGATTAATGATTGATTACCTCTATGTATGTATGTATATGTAGATCGATAATTTAATTAAAGTTTTTCATGTATTATTAACTTTTTTGAACGATATGGTTGATCGTCTTTATATTATACGTCGTAAATATACCTAATCTATACTCGTACTTATAAAAAGGAAAATAAATTCTGTCATTAAGAAGAAAAATGTTGCTGCATACAATTTAAGAAAATTTATATCCACTGTTCAACCACTGTTCATCGGGTTTCAATTCATAGACGCCATCATAATTCACTGTCGCACAATTATTCACCTCACAATTCATTGGCGACAGCAATAGTCTCGCTAAAAATTCAGCTCTATAC
The DNA here is from genome assembly GCA_026745375.1 of Platyura marginata. Lineage (NCBI taxonomy): Eukaryota > Metazoa > Arthropoda > Insecta > Diptera > Keroplatidae > Platyura > Platyura marginata. The sequence goes on from JANSTT010017561.1 coordinate 31,867, forward strand.
AATTTAACAACTTACAATGCAAGAACGCGTCATCGGTGTCCTTAGTATTTGTGCTCCAGAACGTTCTTTGGACTGGCTGGCGGAAGTTGCGAAAAATATATCCATTCACCTATCCCGTTGTCCATCATAAGGAATTTTTTTTATTCCGGTAGTAAATTTACAGAACTCAGAGCGAATAAGTTCATTAGCCTCGTTTTATGAGTTGTTGTAGACCCACCATATCAACATCCAGTTTCTTGTTCCTTTTACCAGCTAGGACAGGGTAGTGCTATAAGTAGGTGCTGTAATGATTTCTTAGTATCCTGTTCCTGACAGTTTTTGCACTGTTCATCACTAACTGATCCGATGTTGTATGTTGCATGTTCCTTGGTCAGACAGTGTCCAGTCATTATGATACCTACTGCTATCCGCATTGGATTCTGGCTAGTTTTAGTATTGATTTAGTCTTTCTTAAATCATGATGATTTCCATGTGATTTTTGTGATTCAACCAATGATAATATGATTCTTTCCAATCTTTGTTCTTTGTCCCATCATAAGATCCGCCCAGTGGACATATACTCATATTTATGGTGTATGGATTGGTTTTTGGCTAGCTCTAATTTCACATCACCTATGCGTTTTAACTGTTATTCTATGAAGCTAATGGTGCCGTCTATACGGGTGCTACTTTAATTATCTTAATCTAATATCAGGATATGAAAAATCTTAATTCTAGTGAGACGAAATATTTTTTCTTACTAATAAGGAAAATCTTGTACGTTCGAGAATCGATCGTCGCAGTTTAATTAATGTAAAAATTCATATGGTGAAATATCTACCTACATATACATATATAAGACATTGCATAGATAAATGTTTCTAATAAATACTAAGCCAAAATGACTTAATAAAAAAATCTCAGATGAAGAAATATGTTTCATTTTTCCTAGGGAAATTTTATGATCGCAAAGTGTGTTCATTCAAATATTTCATTGTATTCCCTTTCCTTTATTTTGCTAGGTTTCTTTTTATTCAATTTCCCAGAAGAAGAAGAAGAAAAAAAAACCACACTCGACACATACATTACATATACATATATATTTATATATATTATGTATATGTATATATATATATTATATGTAGATATATTGAGGAAGAAAACCTCATCCAAAGAAAACCAAGTATTGCGACCATAAATCACGACGACAACATAAAAATAAGAAAATGTCATATAAATAAATCGATTGATACCGGGCAATAACTTTTCTCGCATATATGATTGTGAAAAATGATAACATTTTCCTTTACACCCAACAGGTCTTTAATATCGGCAAAAGGAATGGTTATCATCTTTTATGTATAATATGCTGTCACAAATGTAGAACGGTATGGAATGTGGTATATATGCATTTATGAGGATAAATTCCATTTTCCTAATGTAGCCCAAAGGGAATTGAACTGTGACCATATTGAAAACAAGATATATGATATCAACATTTTTATCAAACCCTTTTCATTTGCAAAATGGCGAAAAAATAGATGAAATATTTTTTTTATTGTATATTATGGTTGGTTTCAGTGTGTAGGGGTCTTTTTTTTTTTTTTTTTTTTTTTTTTTTTTTTTTTTTTTTTTTTTTTTTGTGGTAAGGAATAGAATGTGTGGTTAATAAAAATTGATGGCTTCGAAGTATCTATCTATCCTATATGTATCCGTATATGTGCAGAGAAGAGTGGAGTGGAATTTTTGTTTTTAGTATCATAAATCAATAGACATATGATATAGAGGGGGAGGCAGGAAGGACGAAAAACGTTATAACAATGACATTTTTTTTACGTTCCCATTAACATACCCATACACTTATTTTTAAAATTTGTATAAATTTATTGAATGGGCTTTTAACGTTCACATCTATGAGAAAAATGTTCTGTTGGCTTAGTTAAATCGTTAAATAATAGGAATTATGCGTAATAAAAAAATCCCATTTTGTAATGCCCCTTAATACTCATCGTAGAAAAAAAATCCCAACACCATTGTTTTTCGCGTGAAATTCTATGCATTTCCTTTCTATCCGTCCGGCTGTCCGTGATCAAGATTCCAACGGCCAAAAGGCTGAAGATTTAAAGCTGAAATTTTTTTGACAGTTTGAGTGAGATCTCTATTATTTTTTGAGCAAATCGGACAACATATAGGAGAGGCTGTGGTACAGTGTATACCTAATTTTTATAATTTTCTCGAAAAATAGTCGTAAATGTAGAAAAAACTAATATAACAACAATTATAGAGAAGACAAAAATAAGCATTTCATTCATAGACAAAAAAGTTCCACGACATACCAGTTTAGCGCTACTGTCAATTTCATGTAATTTCTAGGGTTTGAATTATTTACTTGAAAAATATTTGGTTTACAAAAAAATGAATATAACATAAATGATAGAGAATAAAAAAATGAAGATTTCATTTATAGACAAAAAAGTTCAACGACCACCCGTTATGGCGCTACAATCAATTTTATGTTATTTCAAGGGTTTTTAACCATTTGTATTCAATTTACTCAATATTTCTTTGTTGTACAGACATTTACGCGTCTATCGTACACATATTTTCCAAGTAATTTTCACATAGTCGCCCAAAAGAAATATTAACAAAAATATGTTATAAAATCAATTAAATTCACCCAGCCCCCCCATAAAAATTGTTTTTATTAAGTCTCTGATTCAATTAGCCTATTTACCATAATTCGTTACATAATGTACAAATCAATGAAAACACCATCAGCCTATTGTTATGTGTGTTATACTTATTAGTTTTCTCGATGTCAGATGCTATCAGAAACTATTTTGTTGTTAATTTTAATTGATAGAGACAGTCGCCAATCAAACGAATAATGAATAAAGAATTACAATATTACTTAAAGTAAATAAAAACAAAAATAGGGTAAACTGTGTCCTTGTATTTTATATATAATTGTCGTACTTTATCGATCCGAACTAAACTATAATACGAATGCATTTATTACGGACTCGCCTATTTGTAAATCGTTGCAGTAATCTAATAACAATTCACACCGCAATTATTGTAATAAAGTAATATAGCGTCGGGTTTGAGCTATGTATCTGGATTTTTAAACGTAATTTTTTTTTTTTAATTGAAGTTTAAATATTCAAAATTAAAATGCCGTTGGTCTGCTGGAGCTGCTACTCAAATAGCCTACTGCCATATGTTTGAACTTTTATGATGCTTCATATGTAAAAAAAAAAATAATAAATTTTCGGTAAGAGAAAAAAAAAACTCAACCAGATTACAATCAATAAATTCGTCTCAACATTTAGAGAAGACACAAAAAAAAAAAGAAGATATACTTACCTCTCTAACTCCTTCAATTTGTTGAACCAGAGAATTTTCATATTTCTGTCTTTTTAATATAAAGGAAATACTTTTACCTTATCAGAAACCGCTTAAAGGCATTTCGTGATGTTTTTATGAAATGTCCCATAAAAACGTATTATATAAATAAATCAATGGAGCAGACATAACACAAAAAGATCATTTTTCATTTTTCATTTTTATACCACATATAATATGCTTTGAATAATGTAATGTATATTATGTATGTATATATGTATACCAACTAGCAACAGCACCCAAACAAAGAATCAAAAAAAAAAAATAAAGAAAAAAAATAAGAAAAAAAAACGAAAAGGCCACAAGAAAAAAAAAATAAGAAAATATCTGAAAATGTCAGAGAAAATATTCATTCAAAAAAAGGACATTTAAATAAATTTATGTCTGCTTTGCTTGGATGATTTTATCGAGTTATTTATACAAAAGAGCATTACTTGCAATAATCATAATTTTTTTTTTTTATTTTGGTTATTCTGGACTATAATGCCTCCTCTACAACAAAAAATCAAAATCAAAAACCATCGTGGTTTACTCACTAATATTTGTATTGTCAAAAATTCACAGATCAACAAATAAATTTTTTAAAATACATTGGAAAACTTAAATGATCTGGCGGAGTTAGTTGATTTGGCACAGCTTGTGGTTATGGCAGATGATATTAAAGTAAAATAAGATGAACTTACCATTCCAGTCGTACTCCATAATTGGAATAAATTGAATACAAATGATTAAAAACCCTAGAAATGACATAAAATTGATTGCAGCGCCATAACGGTATTTTGTGGAACTTTTTAGTCTATGAATGAAATCTTCATTTTTTTATTCTCTATCATTTTTGTTATATTCATTTTTTCCGTAATCTAAATACTTTTCGAGTAAATGATTAAAAACCCTAGAAATGACATAAAATTAATTGCAGCGCCATAACGGAAGGTCGTAGAACTTTTCGGTCTACGAATGAAATCTTCATTTTTATGTTCTCTATAATTGTTGTCATATTCATTTTTACTATATTTCGACTATCTTTCGAGTAAATGAATGGTTTATACATAGTAGGCTATGGTTTATATCAAAATTAGGTGAACACTGTACCACAGCCTACTACTACCAAATTTAGGGTGGTGGAAAGAGACATTAGTTTTTTTTTATGGTTTTGATTTTTGGTTTTGGTTGTAGAGGAGGCATAAGACAGCAAACCACGATCGTTTGTGGTTTTTGATTTTGATTGTAGAGTAGGCATAAGAGTCTATTGTCGATTTTAGCTATAATGAAAATATCATGGATTGATTTCTAATCTGAAATTATCCACTTCTCCCATATAACTAACTACCTACCTATGCTATATAAAATAAAATAAAATAAAAACCAAAAAAGAAAAGCTTGTGTATATGTTCCCATTTATGTCATATTTTCCCTGTGGAAATTGTTGGAGAGTTTCTTTTTTTTTCCTTCTTCTTTTAAAAAATAACGAACAGAGTTTATTTTAAGTTTTAATGCAGTATCTTGGTATATGATGATGAACAATTTATCTAGAACTGGAATGTTATTTTCCTTCGTATATATACAGAAGATTTTAAAATGACAAAACTTCGATATGTATGGGGAGCTTTTCAATAAATATTGTAAGTGATATTTATTTTCTATAGCATTTTTTCTTATTTTTTTTTGAGTCTACCTATTTGATATTTTTATTGACATATAAAATATTCGTTTGTGTAATTGGTACAAAAAAAATTGTATAACTTTTATAATTGGCCCACCCATGATATTATAAATTGTCGGTATAGGAGAGCAACTTTTTTTTTTGTTGAATATCTCCGCTTAAAATTGAATAATAAATAATCAACCGAAAAACTGTGCATACCTACCTTTTTCAATATTAAAATAAAAACTTTTAAATGAGAAAACTTTAAAATGTGTCATCAAATGCATAAATAAAAACGTTGTGCTAAAAACTAACGAATATAACTCAACAGTTAAATGGAAATTGATGCATACCATTTGCTGATTCGACCATAATAACTAAGAATCGCATCTGCATCAATAAAAATAAATTGCATTGACGAATATTTACATAATTAATAATTGTTTTACAGTAAAATGTTGTTGTTTAACAGGATATATGTAGGGGATAATGGGGTTAATTTATAGAACAAAAATTGTTTCAAATTTAAATTGATTTAAGTTGAAGGTGATATTTTGGCAAAAATTAGTAATAAAAACGTCTCTCATTTTAAAGGGGGGTGGGTGGAGAATAATCGATAGAAGAGTTCCCCCTCAGCAAAGTTTGAGGACTTTACTGCACGTGGCTCTGTTTTAGAGATGTAGGGGGTTTAAAGTTAAAAAATAATATTCATCGGGGGGGGGGGGGGGGAGGGGAAGGGG